>NW_019060061.1:66815-82421 GCF_000696155.1 Zootermopsis nevadensis
TCGTAATAATCGCGATATTTTCCGGCTATTTCATACCTTTCAGCGTTTGTATTATTTACAATTTGAGGAAAATGCTGTTCCATCCCGCAAAATGACAGGACAAAATCTGAACTAATTACAAGCCGACGCGGCTGTTGTAAATGTCGACAAATGACATTTGAGTCTATACAATTCAACTTGATAAAGACCGTAACGTTTAAGCTGACAGTAGCATATCTTTTCAAAAAAGTAGCAACCCACAGCGGTATGTGTTGGTGTTATGGAATGAGAAAGCCCTCTGGTTGTCGCACGATGAAAGATACATGAACGATGCCAAATTAAGTCCCGGTATTCACAGCAATGGAAGTTCAATACGTGGTCTTCTAGACTGAGATGTCATAAAATCATGCTGCTGGAATCCTCTGCCTCTGATCACATGGATGAAATGTCAAAGTCCAGAAGACGTAACCTAAATTTCGACTCGTCTACTTCTGAAAGATGAAGGATTATTAAAAGAAACGACACTGCGAGTGGCGTCGCTTTGAAGGGAAACGAACTTAATATTTCATACGAAATAAAAAAGGTTCAATCTGAAGTGGACTCACTTTGAGGTTAAGTTAAACTGAATTTCAAGAAATGGTACTGCTTCTATGCTTGTGGCTATAATGATAAAAAGGGTTTGATGAGCTAGGCATGCAGCACAAATATAGAATACTGAAACACATTCGAGGACGAAGACATACAAATTATGAAGATAATATTAAAACGAATTTCAATTAAGTCGGTTGTAGAAACTTGGATTAGATTCTGGTACATAGATTCTGTTAATTTAGCTGTTCGCTTAAGTTGCTAAGTTAGCTGACTGATAAATTCTCTCGTGTAAACGAACTTCGTCCATTAAAAATTAAAACTACATCACAGCCCTGATGATGGAGGCAGCAAGGACCTCTGAACCGTTGGTAAAGTTGCTTCTACCAGACTGCGCGGCGCTATAATCCAGAAGACGGCCGTCCTCGTGAGAACCTAAAATTCTACAATTCCAGTAAAGTTTCCCAATCATATTTCTGTGTGTACTTTTTCTTTCACTCATATTTCGACCGTCTTTAAGTAAACAAATTCCAGGCGTAGATTAAAATTAATGAGACTGTCGCCACGTAATTTTCTGCGTTACTGACGCAGTCCAATTCTCTTATATTTCAGTGACAACTTCGTTCGAGAGTCCTCAGGGCCGCCATGTTTCTCTCGGCCTGTCCAACATGAACGTGCTGTAATCTGCTCGTACAACTTCATTCCCCTCGTGATTCAAACCCGTCAAATGTTGAACTTTCTCCATTTATCAGCTCACGTAAGACAATTGCAACCGCGCACCATTCTGGCATATTAATTTAACGCTGTTTCTACAAATTAATGATTCGAATCAAATTTGCATCTCGCAAGATTAGAAAAAAAGGATTTACGAAATTAATTCTCCTGAATAAAGAACAACGAGGTAATTTTCGTTCTAACAACTTAGACAGATTTACGTCGTGGTAGGTAGACTTTGAAGGTCTTGACCGTTTGTTCAACTTTTGAATCCAGTGACGGATTTTCATGGAACGTCATCCCAATTGTGCTGTCTAGTCTCCATTCCCATTTTCTCCTAACCCTCGTTATCTCTCTCTGTCGTCACAGAATCTTTCTCCTCACTTTCAGAAGTTCATCTCGCTGCTTCTACGCCTGTTCCGACCTCTCTAATTACTGGCCGCATCGGCTCTCATTTGAATAGCCCGTCAGCTTAAGCCACTCCAACAGCGAAACATGATGCAACTAATTAGTACTTAGGATAAGAATGCGAAATCCAATTAATTAGTCAACTATTGCAATAAGCACCGAAAGTTTGAACTTTAGGATAAGCCAAGTCCACGGCATTTCAGTGTAATCCGAGCCACTTCTCAAAAGATACTCCACGAAGCGATTGGTTCATCGAATCCCGGGCTTATTTCGAGAATTTGAAGTGAATCGAACTTCAGCTGTTCCCAAGAGCTCACTCAAAATATATTACCAATAAATTAATGGATACGCAGATAAAGGAGTTCAGCGGGTTCACAATAATCCTGTTCTGCGACAGCTTAATCCAATCTTTAAGCCGTGAAACCGGTTTACTGGACTTAATCCATCGTCTAAATTATAAATAAAATCATAGAGAAATTATTGAATGGTATGAATAGATTACTCAGTTAGCAATTCGGCTTAAGGATAAACGAAAGCGAGACAAAAGTTACGAGGAGCATCAGAAATGAGAATTAAGTAACAAAATTTGGAAGGACGCAGTAGAATACGTGAAGGAATTCTGTTATTTAGGAATCAAACTACAAACAGCCCACAAACATAAAAACAAGTTACACAAGTTAGAGATTTTTAACACCGTAGGAAACAGACTCGCATTCTTTCACAGATAATGAATATTTCTTCTAAGTTCCTAGATTAACACACTCCCTACTTTTGTTTGAAATTGTGGGCGCAAACCACCAATGTTTGTCCTTGGAATACACCGTCCGCGTTTGAAAGAAGTTCCAGGGCGGAGCTCCGGAACTCAAAATCACCGGGACCCTGGTCTCGGTGCGTCTGTATTGTCGCGATCCTGAACACAATACTGAACAGCGTTTCAGCGAAGACTTTTGATCTCACGTTAATGTAAAGTTTACACTTTAACAAAAAAGACCAGAATAAATTTGCCTCAACGATTAGCTCAGGCCTCAGGTGTGTCGGTCTCGTATCGTGCAGGTAGACAGACAGACAGACAGAAAGGATTATCCTCTTTGACTCCGCGCTGCTTATACGAGAATGAATGTCTTCGAAACACCCTGTGGTCCAGCGTCCCTACAAAATAAGTTCTCTTGTCTGCTCCTGACACACGTGAGAGATTAGATTTTTAAGCATAAAATGAAATTTTAAATCAGCCAGTTTTTAAAATTCTCACATCGTTAAGTAACGCGTGGAAACATTAATGCAAGCAATTTGAACTGTTGAACAGGACAATGTCCTGTCCCATTACGGACCGACGGACATTCGAGCAGTTTCACCAGACGCTGCCAGTTGCTAACGAAAGAAGTGGCTAATTACCGTCAGATATTCAACGTAAACATCAAAGCTGGACAAAATCGAATTGCAACAAATTTTAAAAAAAAATATATTTACCATATGCCCTGATGATAAAGACAGCTAGCAATTCGGCTTAAGGATAAACGAAAGCGAGACAAAAGTTACGAGGAGCATCAGAAATGAGAATTAAGTAACAAAATTTGGAAGGACGCAGTAGAATACGTGAAGGAATTCTGTTATTTAGGAATCAAACTACAAACAGCCCACAAACATAAAAACAAGTTACACAAGTTAGAGATTTTTAACACCGTAGGAAACAGACTCGCATTCTTTCACAGATAATGAATATTTCTTCTAAGTTCCTAGATTAACACACTCCCTACTTTTGTTTGAAATTGTGGGCGCAAACCACCAATGTTTGTCCTTGGAATACACCGTCCGCGTTTGAAAGAAGTTCCAGGGCGGAGCTCCGGAACTCAAAATCACCGGGACCCTGGTCTCGGTGCGTCTGTATTGTCGCGATCCTGAACACAATACTGAACAGCGTTTCAGCGAAGACTTTTGATCTCACGTTAATGTAAAGTTTACACTTTAACAAAAAAGACCAGAATAAATTTGCCTCAACGATTAGCTCAGGCCTCAGGTGTGTCGGTCTCGTATCGTGCAGGTAGACAGACAGACAGACAGAAAGGATTATCCTCTTTGACTCCGCGCTGCTTATACGAGAATGAATGTCTTCGAAACACCCTGTGGTCCAGCGTCCCTACAAAATAAGTTCTCTTGTCTGCTCCTGACACACGTGAGAGATTAGATTTTTAAGCATAAAATGAAATTTTAAATCAGCCAGTTTTTAAAATTCTCACATCGTTAAGTAACGCGTGGAAACATTAATGCAAGCAATTTGAACTGTTGAACAGGACAATGTCCTGTCCCATTACGGACCGACGGACATTCGAGCAGTTTCACCAGACGCTGCCAGTTGCTAACGAAAGAAGTGGCTAATTACCGTCAGATATTCAACGTAAACATCAAAGCTGGACAAAATCGAATTGCAACAAATTTTAAAAAAAAATATATTTACCATATGCCCTGATGATAAAGACAGCATGTCCCCGAAAAATCCGTTTTCTCAACAGTGACTCCACTCGAAGCCCAAGACGATTTCATTGCTAATTCTACGGCGTCCGTTGCGCCTTGAGATGGGTGTGACTCATTGCCTATTCCTTTAATCTGACTGATTTGTTGTGAGCTGCAAGTTCTCGGGTTCTAATAGAAGTCTAGAAACGATTTGAAACGAGTAGAAGTAAAATTAACCACGGCCAATGAGACATGCACTTGCAGACAGAGAAATTAAACACGAAGCAAATCATTTTCATTATCACCAGCTTCAGAGTCACTTTCTCGTCCACATCGAAAATCCGACCAACGAAGAATTTCTTATTTCCTGGGGATCGCAATTCAAAAAAACCTTCCTCAATTTTTTTAAAAATCCATTCCCTCCTACGCGTCTGCTAACATTTCAGAGCGCATAATGACCCGCTGTGGCCAACCGGACATTGGAGGGCAGAGACTCACGTTGGCCGATCGCCCGCTTTGCTCTCGCGTTCCGAAGGAACAGTTTGTATGAAATGGCCGACAACCGGCTCAAGGAGTCACAATTGAAGTCATTACATATACAAAATGCAGTAACTAGCTAACAAACAAACAAACTAACTAACTGACTGCACGCATGAGAGTCGTTTATGGCAATCCAGTAGCTCAACTAAACAAGATTTCTTTGTCTTTCACGGAACAAATGCGTTGGCAAGAGTCCGGTCCTTGGCCCTTCAACATTCCAAGATCTTCGCTTCAGATTCGTGTAGCAAGGAGCTTCGTCTTAGCCAAATATTATTTTAAGAGATGAGAAATGCCTACAAAATTATTGTTGGAAAGCTTGAAGGGGCGAGGTCACTCGGAAAACACAGGATTATATAGAAGGATAATATTAAAATGGATGTAAGGAAATAGTATTTGAGGATGTGGATTGGATGAATCTCGTTCAGGATAGGGACCGGCGGCGGGCTCTCGTGAACCTTCTGACCCCATTAAGGCGCAAAATCTTGACCAGCTGAGTTATTGTCTTTAAATAAGGACTCCACTGCATTAACTTCGTTGATCTCGTCAAGGATCCGTTTTAAGCTGTGCCCATTTTGACTAAGAACAAAACATGAAACTTCTTGATGGAGCCAAAGTCATTTCAGAGCATTACCTAAAGTAAGAATAATCGAGTTTTGATTCCGAATTCCCGTGGACCGTCTACTGTGCCATATTTCGCCCATTAACTACGGTAAGTAACACGAACAAACCGCGAAACACGTGATCCACAACCAGAATACCTTTCAAGCTGCAGACGTCGAGTTAGGGGAGATTTATTAAGACGAAACAATTTCCGTAAGATCAGAACAAGTCTAACAAACCTGAACTCTGTTGTCGATAGAAGAAAGACCTTTTACACAAAGTACAGAGTAATTTTTGCTTCATAAGTTGGTGCGTAAATTGACGTATTAATGTCCTTCCTACATTTAAGATGATTTAATCATTAAAATTTGGATCCAGGTATTGGTAATGACACAGATAGGTATACGAAACCGCTTCACTCGCGTGTATGAGAAGTTGCCGGACCTACACGGCGTTCTCACTGCAAACGCGTAAATCATAAGACTGATTCTGTCAGACGCAGAGGTTAGCATTCCCAAGTTTTTGTCAATCCCATGCCACTTGGGGTTATTTAAAACCTGGGAAAAAATATTTTATCCTAATAAAGTAAAGTTAGGCGATCTCTCCTCTGCGTTTTCCAGTCGAAGAGTCACACAGCACAAAGCGTGTTTTTATCTTTCAAAGAATCTGCAATTAGTTAGATGAACCCAATTGGATGCAGGGACTTACCTTACACCGGAAAACGACGTGAAGAGATGATGAATCAGACGACTTTGGGATGACTTAGCGAAGCCACTAGCGTGCTTTCTGCGTGCTTAGTTCTGAATTTCGAATCTGACCGTTCGAACGGTTCCCTGTTCTTTCAAAATCTGGACCGAAAAGAAGTTTTTTATTTCGAAAACGGAATGGATAAGAAGAATCGTTTTTTGCTGTAATCGGGAGTTCCCTGTGACGTGTTTGTAGCAGCCACTACTCGCAGTGACGGTGCCGTGTGAGCGACAGGCCCGTTTATATACGCTCAGGCATCCCTCCCCTGCTAATACCACGCGCAACGCATGTCGCCGCGGCGTCCCCCGCCCCCCGACGCTCGTCGTCACAAATCGACAGTAATTCTAGCGTCCATATCTGAGCGGACTGACAGGTTTCGTCGATCAGGCCTTCTGGCCTCCTCCGATTCGGAATTCGAGGCTCACGAAGTGAACCTTGACCTAACCCGAAAATAAGAAAACAGAAAAATTTTAAGTCGCAGGAAAGAATAAGCGATGATTATTTTTAGAACTGTCTAATTCAGCACATCGAAGTTTATCCATGAAGCTTGCAAGAAGATAATCACTGAGATAAATCTAATTTTCCTTAAAATATATAATAAAATACAGGTCAATACACAAAACTTTATTTGGATGTTAAAATTTAAAATTTAAATGTTAGAATTTAAAATTTTAAATTTGCGCTATTCATCACTATAAGGATGAACAGACAGTCAACCCGAGCAGACGTGATACACCACACAACACGACTTATGAATAATCAAAACAAACATAAGATGCGTAAAACGGGAGAATCAGCGGAACACATGTTACAATAATGAATATATTGAAAGGCATGCATTATAATATAAAATAGTTTAAAAAAAAACACCTGAAGATGATGTATTACATCGAAACATGTTGTGAAATGAATGAAAGCGCTCAATTGTAACATCCTTATAGTGATGAATAGCGCAAATTTAAAATTTAAAATTTTAACATTTAAATTTTAAATTTTAACATCCAAATAAAGTTTTGTTTATTGACCTGTATTTTATTATATATTTTAATCAAAAACACAAACATGACGCATGTAAACCTTAAACCTAATTTTCCTTATATAAAGTGCGCCCACGATGTGTTGAATGGTCTCAATTACTTCAATTAACTACGAAGACAGAAATAAAATCCAGTTTAATCAAAGGCCCTGAATTCATGTGACACCTTCGTCTGTTCACGGTTAATAATTCAGTTATTTAAACCACAGAGAATTTTCAGACACGGAATTCGTTCAGTCCCCCGGTCGAGGTTACGTCCGCGTCCTGACGGGGGAATCCAAAGGGGGCTCTCAATTTTTTCATTCCATCGCCCAAATTTCTTCTTTCGTAATTTATCCTGACATCAGCTCAGTCTTCTTCTGAGCTGGACCCCTTTGCATGCTGAACACGTACCACGAGCGTCGCCATAATCACCAGTTCACACTCATCCGTGTTTCTGTTTTTCCAAAAGTCGTTTTTGTGCTCCTTCTTACGACTTTCTTACTTTAAGGCGTATTAGGTTTTTGAAAATCCTGTCTCGCCAGAAGGGGCGTTCCCTTCGCCATGGTCCGGTCCCATAGTGTGGAGGAACTGCAGAAAAATGCCTGTTTTCTATTTCTCAGGATTTTACTGCCTCCATCATCAGGGCGATCTCATATTTGTGAACAATTTCCACATACATACACATTTCGTCCTTCTCAAAACATATATGAAATATGTCTTAACCTTTTGCTGTCATCGGACGGAGATCAAGACATCCTCCGTCGAAATTAGCTGCGTACTCCACAGAAGAATTTCAGGGCATTTCCTTCCTAATCCCGCCTTCTTGCTCTCAGGACACATCCGTAGGTGAAAGTCGTTTGATCAATAATTCAGGCGTCGATGAAACAAGGAATTGTCGAATAAATCTTCAAACGACATGCTTGAATATTTTAAGCGGGACACGACATCTCGGTGACCGCGGGTGGGAACGACGGTCCGTCCCTGCCAGCAGCTGGACACGAGTGCCTCGCCGTCACAACACCCGGGAGTCCGAGCCCTGGACCAGGCGATCCCAATATACGAGGTTTATCTTTTTTTCCCCCAGAGTTCCTCTAGGCAAATATCGGGATTGCTCCTTCAGATAGGCCACGGCGACTTCTACGTTCTTCCAAGTCCATTATTTATCGATGAACCCATCTTTCGACACTTCGTGACCTGGACAAGGGACGGCGTTCTTAAATAAGATACTGAGGAGTTCACATTCCACTTCTGGATAAAATCGCCCGAAAATAAGACTGACGCATCCACAGGGCTCCGTTGCTTAATGTCACTAATGAACGACGCTCCTTCGTCAAAGGATTCATGGCCAATACTATAATAAAATCCATCGGCTGGATTATATTCAAAGCCAGCTGAATCCACTGAAAACCTTATCATCCATCCCATGTCTCTAAGACCATTTTAATATCACTCTCTCGCGTCTCTGTCCTTAAGATTTTCAGTTCGTTGTGTCGTAATATTTTTTTTCATTTCTACCTAGAATAATCGATAAAAGACGCCAAGACAAAGTCCCGTACGCCCGTGGCACTGTTATTTGGTGCCAGGGATAGCAGAAGGAAAGACAGGGAAGGGATTAAGGTGGCAGAAATGAAGTTCCCGCGGCCACGTAAATGGTTCGGGTAACGAAAGAACATCTTCAGAGGACAGACCAAAAGGAATTAGAGATTGCACTTTCTTGCGCCCTCCCCTCATCCGCTTCCTTTTACGTCAACCATTCCCCTCAAAGAGATACCGAGTTTCAGTCCCACACGCAACAAGACACAAAATTATAGCTTTGTACATTTTACGTAGAATATCTGGGTGATAATTACGAGTCTGGTAGATTTCGTGGGCGGTTCTGAAATTCTCTGCGCCACGAAGGCTCAGAGGGGGAAAATAAACGAAGAATCTGTCACATTCTTAACTCCGAAAGCGACGCATGTGATTGGTTAGTTCCACACTCCGGTAGCTTTGCGAAAGACTGGCTTTGGGTGGGTTGGGTTAGGAGGATCCCAGACCCTGGGGCGAAGAGACAAACCCGTCTGTTGTCTGGAATCGAACCCTGATTACCGTAAGAGACGTATGAGAAACGAGTGGAACCCGGAATATTCCGGCGCCTGGGTCCAGCGTTCAGCCGAACGTTACCTCAAGCGCCCAGCGTCTGTGAGACATTTGACAGTCAAATTCTGACCAAGTGCCCACCCTCCCCTCAAGCGAGGCTTAATAACTTGATTGAGTTGCCACCAGGTACGAGGCAAGTTAAATGAATCATTACAATGCAAATGAGTGGCTGTGCGGCAGATTTAATATTCGTCATTTGACAGGGCGTTACCTGCACGTTAATGGAGTTTCGAGTGAATACATTTTGATTACAGCGGTGCCTACCAACATGCCAACAAGAAAAACAATCTCGAAAATTAGGCTTGACCTAATCTAACGATTTTGTTGAAAGCGTGCAAAAAAAAAAAACTTCCCCGAGCGTTAAAATTTCCACCAACACACTCGATACCGAACCAGTTTTTTTCCAACTTCCTATTCCATTTGTACTGACATGAACCGAGCAGGTTGGCTCAGCGGTAACGTCAGGAAACGTCTGTCCTGACCGAAATATTTCGTGATTTTCCTCGCTCCTCCCAGCAGATTCCTTTTATGATAATATCACACGGGTTTCGGCCGTTTGCTTTCAGAATCATAGGCAATTATCATCATCTCTGCAGTTGGTACAGCGGAGTTATAATTACTTAATAACTAAACTTTTACGTCTATTACGCGAGTCCAGCCCTGGAGTGGTCCACGTGGATTCTGCCAAGGCTTTGGTCACCAACTGAACAGATAAAACCCAACGGACACGGAAAGAATTAAGAAACTCAAATTCCGAATGACGCGATGTGCTGTGACGTCACAGGGCCGATTGGTCGGCCTGGCTTGTGATATTCCTTTGGGCCTCTTAGTCAGGCGATTACTAGAATACGAAGTGCGGTACAAGGCATCAACAGTCTGTCGTCGGTAATCGCCTTTACACGACTTAATGCATAAAGCGATCTGTTTTAAGGGGTTTACACGGCACCAGACTCGTCACAGCGTTAAACAATGCAGAAGACATGTGATGGATGCCATTTCGGAATGCGATAGGAAGGTACCAGCATTTATTTCATGTAATTTATTAATTTTTGTGTAATATTTTTTTAAAACACTCATACATGACGACAAATGCCATTCTGAAGAACATCAGCTATTAAAATTTGTTGTAATTTTCTGTTGAACATGAAATTCGACGGAAAATACTCAAAATTGGAACGCAAACATTAATACAGTGACGAGGGGTGTTAGCCAAATTGTCAGTCTAGCCACGTTCACTGCCGCTGAAATGAAAGCGTGCATTGTCCGTCCATCCGTTCGTCTGTCCGCACGATTCAACTCAAGAACCACTAAAGGATTTGGATGAAATTTGGTATGGACGGTGTGCCATTGAGGACCTTCCTAAAATGTCACTCTTCGATGTTTTACGACGGGCATTACCAACATGGCGGGCAAACAAACTTGTGAGATGGAGTCGACACTTGCAATAGGACCATACATTGATGTACGGCGAAATATTTTCCGAAAATACGAAACTTTGGTTTGTTAATTCTTTGTAAAATGTAAAATAACACCGAGATTCAATTCTGGGATCGTATTCGTTCGGGTCCCAAATAGTTAAAGCGCCTTATGGCTTCATTACTGATCTATGGAACTTAAAGACCACGTGATTTGCATAATTTGAAACAATGTTGTCCACGTAAGATACAAGGAATGCAAGTGTGTATTCAGTCCTGATACGGCATTAACGATGATGTTTAAAGACGCATTTAATTCTTCACGTAAACTGATAGTTCGTGTCCACTTTACGTCGTCATCGAACGAACTTCTAGTAAACTCATCGCAGTAGGGAATAGAAATATAATTTATCTGTCGGAAGTGTAGTGGGTCGTTTCCGTGAGCCTTCTGAATCCAATCAGTAGAGACTCTTAAACTGCGTGAACTTTGAATTTTCATTGCAGGCGCGAGGCAGTTCATTAACTCGCGTCTTCATTTCTCTCGCCCTCATAAGACGGTTTGCCGCGTACGAAGGAAGGGATTTCAGGGCCAATAGAACAGAGAAAATCTGCCACATGAATTAATGAAGAAACAGAAAATTATGGGGAGAACTTGAGCGAGAAAATTGTTCTCTAATGCGCCGTAAATTCTACGAAAATTGTCTTCGCGGCACATGAACACCTTCTTAAAGACTTAAATTTAATTTAAAATCTGTCGAGGAAATTTAGTAGCCCAGCTAGAATTCCGTAATTGCGCTCCTTAAAAGACTTTAAAATTCAGATTGGTTATGAAAATGAGAGCGTGCGCCCTACCAACACGCTCATGGGGCCCGGCTCACACCTAAATAACATTGTTGTGGGTATTTGTTGTTAACAATTGCGTGCCAGATGGTACAAAAACGAAAACCCAGACAGATCTGTAGATTAAGGTTGGAAAAAAATAAACAAATTGTCGTCAATAACTCAGAATTTTTTTGTTAAATAATGTTTTCGCCACAGATAGTACTTTCGTTAACAACAATTAATGGCATTGTTTAGAATATGAATTTGTTGAGAACCTCAAACCTAAGAAAAGAAAATTCGCAGACATGTGCGCGTAGTTTTCGTAATACCGAGGATCTTGCATTCTGCGTTGCTTCAACAATTCACTTAACAAATTTTCCTCGGGAAATGCGTCACGCATCAATGACGTGAGGGACGCCGTGCGATCTCGAAGGTGCTCGAATAGAGCGCTAGATCTCACAAGTAGTCACATGGAGTAACTAGCGTGATAAGTCTTAAGGGGGCTGCTCATTGAAGAAGAAGAAGAAGAAGAAGAAGATATTTGAAACAGCTGCAGGAGAAGACCGGGCAATGAGAATCGATGTCTGGTAGAAAAATCCAGTAACGCGAAATAATTTGAAATGGTTGTCGCGGATTTACAGAAATCTTGTACCCAAGAGCCAGAATAAGGCGTGGTACGTCGTGGGGTTGGCTCGTGGCTGAAATCGTGAAAACGGGCCCTCCCTTCTAAGAAGGGGGAATCCTCTTCCACGGCCAGAGGTCCGACAACTAACACGAGTCGGAAATCGAGCTGAGGCCTGAGTCCGAAGTCTGATGATGGAGGCAGCAGGGACATCTGAAACGTCCGTAAACTTCGCTGGGCACTGAATACGACTTGGGTCTGCGAGAAAGGAATGTTAATTTGAGCTTCTGGGTGAATATTATTGAGGGTGTGTGTGACGAACATCGCCAAAATTGTTTTTTCTTTTATGGTTATTAATACCTCCTGGTTTTTACAACTAATTGAACATTTTTCTAGTAAGAAGGTTTTAATCTCTTCCGGTCTTCGTGTGTTCTTGCGTAATTGCTATTTCTTCTTCTTGTAGTTTGTGTCTCAAGGAAAAGTAAACACGACTTTAACTGCGTCTCACAAAGAAAAACTGATCGTCGTTATTTCTGCGTGTGTGAGAGAGAGAGAGAGAGAGAGCTCTGTATTAAAAAAACGAATCTTAATGTGAAGCCTCGTGTCTGCACGTCGTGATGTGTGGGGGCCAAATGCGTGTCGCGTTTTAGTTCCAGAGACTGCACCGGAGGACATCGCAGATTTGTGTAACAAGGGGGCGAAGTTACTGTGTATGATGTGCAAGCCTATTAAGTCATTATCCGGAGCACTTACAGCTAGATGGCAGCACATGTCCAGCGCTCACTGCACGGGATGAGCGCCTATGTTTAATGGCCGGCGACGCTCCGAGGCGTCGCGTGATTATTAACGTTTCCGAAGCGTAAATTCTGCCTCGGCGGACGCTGAGTTGTCAGAATCGCGAAATATGAATGCAGTAAACACCATACGAAGGTTATGCCGCAAGATGTCACACATCTCCAAGGATTAACAAATATGTGAACGCGTAAACACCGCGTCCTGCGTGTACGCCAACAGTTGATCAGCGGGACACTCACACGCAAGTGCGTAACCTCACTGATTCACGTCTTTGAAGAAAGTCCTTTGCACGTGCTTCGACAACTTTCTAAGGTCTGCTACGTAATATCTGAATCAAAAACTGCCTCTGTCTCTAAATCTCAAAATCAATAATTATTACAAGAGATCAGCGATATACAAATGATCAATACTGTTTCACACTTCAATCGTATTTACGTAACTAATGGCGAATAGTGAATAAAGACAACAGAACGAGGAATTTATTAGAGAAAATAGCTGTGTAACAGATGAAATTGTTTACCTGGAATTCTTAACAAATTACCATGGTATTTTTTTTTTAAATTGCGCTTACTTGTAATTCGGCGACCCTCGAGTAATTCAAATCCGATCACAAATTTTGGCATAAAACATTGAATCGGGCAGAGACAAAATACCGCCTTATTACGCGTTTATTTGAAGACTCCTTTCCTCGCAGCTACGCGGACACTTGCACCTGAATGCGGTTTCAGGTACACGTCGCCTCACGGTACATAATTTGACAATCCGGGACAAATTCTTCGTAATTCCCGACCCACTGTTTCCACGAAAAACGTCTACTTGACTTGATTTTCGGCACATTAATACATACGGAAACAGCGCCGGAAAAATATGTACCTCCCTCTCCCCTGTGACTCAACTGGGAAAATGGAGACAATCCAATTTACGCAATTTCAAACTCTTGTGTGTCGCGTTGTTACAGATAGTCGACATACCAACATCACAAAACAAATCTGAACGGGGACCGACTAAAATGTTCCGGGCACGTGCAATTGACAAGATACACAAAAACGTAAGCACAGAACTGAGTGATGTGCTTTGTTAAAAGTTTAAACACGCATTTGTACTGAAACGTGTTGTCTGCAACCAATTAAAAACAAATCTGCGCATGTTCAGGCATTTTTAAATTAATAACAGGTGTTACAAGTCCATCATGCAGGAGTGCGGGCTTCAGAATTTTCTGATGATTCCAACGTGGTGACACGCACTTCGTAATTGTAGCGATGGGCTCATTTTACCCTCAAATGCTTTGACGTCTTCCTTCGTCCTCAGTTGATACAGCGTCGTTCATTACCTCACGTAAGACAGTTTTCACCTTAAATTGCGTGAGAATTCGTTACGAGTTCATTTGAAATTTACGTCGAAAATAATTTTAACAATTCGCCTCCGCGTGCGCGTTCTTTGAAAAACGCAAATGACATTAACGCAAACAGGTGTGGTCGTGCGCGCGTCTGCCCGCTGCTGCATATCCGAAATTGCATGAAGCATTTCGATTAAAGGTTTAGGCTGATGGCTCTAATGCAACCACAGCTTTGTATGAAGCTTAAATTGAACAGCGCGGAATTCATTTCTGAAATTCTGGATAATATGTAGTAGCTCACAACATTAAAGCAGAATCGACACAGAGCACTTTTATAATAACAACATTTTACATATTTAAAAGTGGATGAATAATACAAACATCTCTAATTACTACACTCGAAACGAATGGCTCGTGCTTCTGCCAACCTCATTTTGTCACAAACCCTCGTTGCCAACTTCGTATTTAAAAGCACGAGTGTCCCTGCCACGCCCCAAAACATTGCCGGGCATTCAATTCCGAATCTCCTCTCAGTGTCGCCTTTACAACGCACCGAATGTCTTAAAGCGATGAAAAATAAGACTAAGAACACGACATTTAAAATCAAGGACGTCGAGCGTCTGTGTGGCCAGAGACTCGACGAAATTGGGCGAGAGGAATGCGGAAAAACCAGAAAAGATTTATTATGAACAGGAAGGCGTAATCGAAGACGCCATTGAAGATAATGGAGTGACGAATCGAGTGAGTGCCAGAAGGCGGTGGTCTGTGAGGACCGAAGACTTGCGAGGAAGATGAAATTATCAAATATTCTCTGCACTGTAAATTTTCTAGTGAAATCGACTTTCATGCGTTACATGCCGTGGTGATATTTTGTTTGGAGGGTACTGTACGCGGCCTGCTGCCATCCCTTCCAGCAAACTTCTGGTAAGTGACTCGCTCCGAGGCCCCAATTCGCAAAGTTCAGCGGCCAAAAACGCTGGAACGCGGTATTTAACAGCGAAAAATCTTTGTTTTTCATGAGTCTGACATCCCGGGCAGCTACGTGGGACGGGAAAGGAAGTTGTGTGTATTCCAGTAGCAAGAGCACGTTTTTAGTCTTGAAGACTCAGTTTACGTGAAAGGATGGAATTTTGAACTAGGCACGACGTTTCTCTGGTACTTTCATACCGAACACCAATCGCGGCGCTGCTAAAAGTACAAATGTTATCTCACACACAAACCTGAAGAGAGGGAAACAGACATTTTATGTCGCACCATTCCGCGATGTTTTATAATCGACAACGAAGTGTTCATTAATGTTATCGCAAGATAAATGTGTTGTGAAATGGTTTAACTGTGACGTGGGGTGTCGAATCTCGTTTGGACCTGCCCACGCCAAGCGCTGCAATGCCATAACTCTCTGTTATCCGAGGGGCTCCCCCCCCCCCCCCCCCCC
>NW_019060061.1:98227-110563 GCF_000696155.1 Zootermopsis nevadensis
AGACTTGTTACTTTCTGTGTGATGACCATCAGCGGCCCTAAAAATAAAGTCTCGTGTACTTTACAATCGGGAGAGTCGCAAAGAATTCCACGATTATCGATGCCTCGGTCAAGAAACTCTCTGCTTTCCACAAACCTGCAGATTCATTACCATGTTCATAACAGCCCACCAATCACAGAATACATATACAACAATTTATTAACTATCTAACCCCATTCAGCAGAGTTTGTGAGAAGCTGATAGTGACTAAACTGGACACAAAATTCCCAGCCTTTTATCTACCACATTACATCCAAGAAGACGGACAGTCATTTTCAGGATTCCATTTGCCAGAAGAATGGCTTTTCTGAAACTACTCAAGTCTTTCATTACAGACATTTACAAATCGGCAAAAACCTAGTTGATTAGCTGAAGTGCAGAGGCACATTATCCAGTCAGAAACAATAAATAACAACCAAAAAGACTGGAAAGATGTTACACAATTTGAACAGACATATTGCCAAAACATATTCTTCGTTAGTTTTCATACTTTTTTGACGCTTAATGGTCAATTTCATTTTTCTGATATAGTATATATATATATATATATATGAATCACTGAAAATATAATAGGCACTAAGGATAACACAGTGCAGACCCAAAAACTATTTTTCCTGTATCTTGCTACATATTCACTTAGTGAAAAATGTTTCAAAACAATTTGCAGATCTATATTTCGCATCACGTAACTAACAGCAATATTAGAGGCAATCTAATATCTGATTACATGCAACAATTAATATCGAGCCATTCATTACGCTATTTTCTCCATCCTCGGTGTATCCAGAATATACATATAAAATCGATTACATGAAAGCGTATGGATAAAATGTTCAGAGAACTTTAGCAAAGGCATGTACCATCTGTTGACCAGTAAGGGAACTACTCTGGCTCTCGCTCTGACGCTCCGCCCACGGCCATCAGAGTAGTCACTGAGCTTTGTATCTGAGGACGTCCTGCCACCAACAAAGTACGCTGATGCAATAAAACTTCTAGTCCAAACCAGCTCACCTTCCTAATTTTACTTACACAACACAACCGCCTACATCAATAGAGAAGCAAATATAAGAAAGTACCAAGGCCATTTCACTTACAGACTAACTGAAACATCACGTGGCTTGACGTCTACCCACTTTACACTGCGTACGGCTTACCTGTGATGTCAAGCGTGTAGGAACCGTAGTCATATATTTGACGATGCAGATGGATACAAGACAGATACAGAAGTGCCACTCCCAGAACCATTCTGCAATAAGTAGGCACAGCTTCAATTCAAACATTACTGATAGAACTACAAACAGCAGCTACCACCGCAGAGTCAATTAGTTAGTTAAGAATAATCTTCCAACTATGGAAAAGCATTTTATTACTTCCCAAAACAATCACACACTTGAAATTTTAGTTCCATTCTTCTCTTCTCCTCATTTTACTACACAAGTTTACCAGCTTCAGTACATGTATCAACTACAATCAAATATGCTCGCGGATCTTTACTTGCCGAGTGCCACGCGATTACCATTATTAACGCTTCCACAGCAACTTTCTCCATTCCTGGCAAGTCACTTCACAGCAGCGCAGATAACACGTGACCTACCCAGATGATCGTGTTCATATTTTCATCGCTTACCTCGTAACACGTTGAGTAGCGTCTGAGAGGGCGATATCTTCGAAAACAGTTTCGTGTGCATGCGCATGTGTGCGCTCTTACATGCAAGTACAGAATCCTCTATCCTCACTGTCACAATTCCCACAACAATATATTGACTTCAGTCTCTTCTAAACTTTCCTTTCCCTTCTGTTCCTGTTGCTAAGGTAACACAGCCGTCAGCCAAAGCAGTAAACTGGCTTTCTTCAGGGAATGTCCTAATTTCCTGCAAACTTTTCCCTTCTGTTCTACGAGTGCACACATAAGCTTGCATGCACAGGCATACAGAGAGAGATGCGCACATATTCAGATAGACACACCCCTGTACCCATGCACATGAGTGTGCACGTGCACACGCATCCCTATACAACTATAAGACAGTGGGCACGCATGTTTACCTCTGCATGGTACGGGGGTCCTGAGTCCTCATGACTACATAACAAAGTGCTGGGAGTCCACCCAGGTGAACTGCTTGCCTGCAGAAAACAATCATTAAGTGGAAATTATTTTCCTACACTTGCACATAATAACACACACTGAATGACCAATATGTTAAATGAAGATTTCCCAAACAAAAAAGGTCTCTGCCATCATTTGCTTTTGAAAATATAGGATCATCTTATATTCAAAAACAATGGAAAATCTCTCATAAAATTTTCTACTATTTCTGGGAAAACAGGAATCTAACAATTGTAGCACACCTCAAGACTCGCATGTCTGTGGAGTACCGCATTAATATAAAAACATTTCAAGAAACAGTAACCATGACATTTTAATATGGTGTTATTACTGCTAGTACTGAATATTCATGTACACTTTATTTTGCTCATTTCAAGGGTTCCATTTCTCAAGCATAACTAACAAACTAACAAACCAATCAATGAACTAACCAACTAAACTAACTCCAAGAAACAAAGTCATTCTTGAGAGGTTAATAATACCCTCAGACGGTCAAGAAATTACAAATATTTTATGCAAACCAAAGATTCATCACTCTACACAAAAGCCTGCCACCAGTCCTTACCCCGAGCCAAGTAGGGCCCACTCACCCAAACGTCTTTCAAGTGGTCTCTACCCTTTGTGTTATTCAACCAAAATTTTGCAAGCATTTCAGAGTTTTTCTATCGCCTGGTGCAGGTATGCAGTTCTAAGTTCACCACATTTATTTTCTGTATCATTTTGAAAGTGTAAATTTCTTCTCTGCTCTCCCAGTATTCCGTAAAAAGTACAAATTACAGCCTCCCACCGTTCATTCCTTGTATACAACAAATTCCCTCTAAGAAACAAGTCTCTACATAAACACACATCCTGATTAAATCACCAATTTACTGTTCCTTGTGAATGCAACTACAGACCAAAGCAGTTGAAACCAACTAAGGTTTGCAAAAAAAGTGAAGATATGTTCGGTAACACTGTCGAGTGTTAACTTTTGCATACATCTTCCGAGTCGTTCGACAAATTCTGAGGGTATTACACCAGTACCAAGTTCCACTCAATTTAAGGCCCATATTACTGAAGAGCCTAAATAAATTTTGGGGGCTATGTCACTAAGTATGAAACAGATAGAAAAAATGCTCTAAATAAACCTACATGGATCCATAGACATATGTGATACATCTTGTATAATATTTACACAAAACTCACTAATATTAAAAAAAATAATAATGCACAGCACTGAAAGTGTGCGATCACCGTGCCATGTGATTTAAAACAGACAACATCCATAACTGAAACCCAATTTCTACCCCAAAGGCGCATTAACCGGCTTCCTGAAATATTACTTCATAATTGTCATTATCACTTCAAAGCATTTTATCAGTTTTTACACATATTTCATGAGTACCATATCATATCATGTTATCTATCATTTGCTATCAATTTTAAACATTACACATCATTACCACACCACGCCGTCACCTGTTAAGGGACAGCCACTCATCCAGCTAATTTACTACACACCAGAACTTTTTTTAAAAAAGGGCAGGAGTAGGGGGACAGCATCAGTATCTGTTATAAGATAATCGTATCATAAATTAAATTGACATTTATCTAATTCCTGAATTCCAGTATCACATATACTTATGCAGTGACTGAAATAAATAATATCTGTTGAACAAATAAATTAAATTAAATCAAGTACATTTCTGGCATTCACTGAAGTGAAGAGTTACTAATAAGATAAGCAAGTCTTGGAGATCAAAGAGACATGTTACTATCTTACCACTATCATTAACTACTCCACTGCCATTACAAGACAAATAACACCAAGTTAACAGACTCTAATCCAGATAACATGGAATTACCGCAATTATAAACTACAAAATTATAATACGTACGAAAACTTTCTAACTTTCTGGAACAAATTATGAACATGTATAAAATCTTACATTCCAAAACAGAAGTACCCAAAGGCAAGTCCAAGGACCAGACCAAAGGCATGTCGAGTGGCAGGGCTGGTGGTGGAGGGGTGAAGACTATTCCTGAAGAGGGGTGCGCAGGCCAGAGCCAGAACTTGACTTATGACAAAGTTTACCTGTTAAAAAGCACATTACTGTGTACTTAATGCTACAGTTAACAACATCACCACTGTGGGTGGAGCAATTCTGTTTCACAAGAAACAACGGCTTACATTATAAATGAAATACCAAAATTTGTCAAATATTGCATATTGCCTGAAAAAAATTTAAAACTTCTGTCTGGCTGTCATTGCACTATGCCAATGTGTGTACATATACACAGCAGCAAAGCAACATTTAACCCTAGTACTTTTCAATCCAATTATAACAACATTATGGCTGTATTAACCTGTGAAGCAGAATTGACACTAGTGCAAACATAACCTTAAAATGATATGGTAATAAATCTCCACAAATATACACAACTTTTGATTAAAGAATTTCTTCATATACCATAAAACAACAACATGGCTCCTGTGAGAAGAATTTCATGTAAATTTCAGTGTGACAGTATATATCTAATAGAGGCATAAATATGAAACTGTATGAAGACATTATACACATTCCTAAAAATTATGAATATAAACTGTTTATACGTTGATTTGCGTTTGTAACAACAACAATCTGCAATGTATTTACAACTGCAAGTGCTTTACGCAAGTAGGACTCAATCCTGACACACAAGGCATCAGCCCAACATCCTAATCTATGAGATACACTTCATGTAGCTGTTATATTACACTACACTGATATATATAACAAAATAATACAATTAAACAAAAACGACTTGTAAGACTAGAATTTGGAGTAGATATTTTTTTTAATTCTCCCCAAAACGTTTTTGGAGTCTTTAACCTAATATCTTACTTAACATATTTTGACAGTTGCTACCAGGTACGAATTTCTTATGGATCTTGAATCACGCGCCAGTCCACTGTTACAGGTGACTGTGCAGTTATATGGCCTTAATAAATCAAATGGCACATACCGATACACACATCATATAAATTTTGTAACTACACTTCTGTAATGTGAACAGTTCGTGGCGATGTTATTCTTCAACACACAAACCAATGAAATCACCTAACAAACACAAGAATTGTGCATATTTATGGAGTCACTTTACAGAAACACTATTACTAAAAACCGAGACTTCACATTTGCTATGTATGTGCATTCTACGTACCTGATCCAAAGGAAGACCAGACAAATCAGAAACCCAACTGAAAATCCGGCTCCCCTCATAATACACATCAATTTCAGGAGCCATGTCGAAAGGTACTCTCGCCAGTCATTGGCAGGTTACACAGTTACAGCGCAGTGAACGTTCATTGCGCGAAAGTTCCCTCTAGCAGGCGTGGTTCTTGTATAATACAAGTGGGTGGGGTTACCAATTGTATGGCGTGAGGTGGTCATCAGACTAGTATAATTTCTCGATTACATCACTCTCTATTCTGGTGTTAACAGGAGAGTGGAGAAAACGGCTTAATGAGGAATTTCATAATTTGCACTCTTCACCAAATATTAGGTTGATAAAAAATATGAGAAATGCGAAGTCACAGTCGGAAACCCTGAAGCGAAGATACCACTTGGGTGTTGATGGTAGAATGATATAAAATTAACATTTAAGAAATAAAGCGTGACGAAGTAGACTGAACCCATCAGGCTCATATGAACACGGTAATCAGTCTTTGGATTCCATAAACGGCTAGGAACTTACAAACAACTTTCAAACTGGGCGATTATTAGTTTGACAAGAAACATTTTCGTTTGGAAAATATGGAAGTTCTCCATTTTTAGTTCCGGCGCCTACATTTTTTTAAATACTTCCTTGAACGTCATGTTATTTTTGCAGTAGTATGAGTCCAGGTATTTGCATTACAGATACATTCAAAGGCCCGAAATTACTATTCTGTGCACGTTGTATCATTAAACATTTACTATACCTCCAAAACCACAACACTGAAGATTTCACATAAAAGTATTATATTACCGTGTTCTATATCATATGCACAACTGTTTCTACAATTAGCCTTTTTTCTTTTTCGAAATTCGATAAAACTCAATTTGTGGTGAATGTAGATCGATATGAGCAAAATCAAAATCACCAAACAATTTTATTGCAAACACCAAATACCTAAATCGAGGTCAGTCGAAGGTGCAGATGAAGACTGCAGGTTCCTCAGAAATAACCTACAAGAGTACACAGTGTAACAAAAGATCAGAATCCAAACTTCTGCCATGAAAATCTCAAATCTCATACCAGACCAACATTATACCTCAAATAATATAGAATATACTTGCAGGCAGCCAAACAGGTTTTGAACACATGAAACACTTTCATAATTCATCTGCAATAATATGCAACATTTATCGCTAAAAATCACACTGTACAGGTAAAAGCATCTGACAAAACTTTGCATTATGTACAAGCAAAACACGAGGATCAAAGCACATTACCAGGATACAACATTATGGAGGAAAATAGGGAACAAAATTTATTGATTTCTATGAACATTTGCATTTAGAGAAATCTGTAATTCAGACATTCATAATTTCTTGCCTCTTTTCACAAACAACAAATACTTCTACAATTTAATTATGAGATTCATAAAAGTCTTCATTACAACTGTATCACATAGAACAGCAAAACATTTCTTATCTAGTTTCTAAAAGATATTTAATTTCATTAACATGTCCTATGGACATGGAAGATCTATGGACCCCCAGAACTGTGACTAGCTCTTACAAGAAGTTTCTTCTAACATGTTGAAACACACTACAAATATAATGTTGTCACATAGTGACAATCAATAATTTCAATGAAATCACTAATAATACCATGTGTTTTTCATATCATACAAAATGTACACAGTGACTTCTCAAATATTCTATGTAAAAATATACAGCAGCAGTCAAGGATTACCAACCAAATGACACTGCTTGATCTGACATTGTTCACAGATAAAACATAAAAATTGAACAACAGAAAATCGCAACTTCTCTGACCTTCGTGTTCATTTTATCTTGATCTTGTGTAACTTAAGTTTGAAACCCAGCATTTCTGACAGAACCCCTGACAGAGCAGATAGAATCACTACCTTGGTGATAGTGTACAAGTATGGATTAGCTGACAGGCCTGATATCTTGAATGGGCTTTCCAGTTCCTGCAATATGTTAAACCCAAATTTAGAACCGATTATATCTGCAACAGGAAGGCTTGAATGAGAGCAGATGCCACACACAGAGTTACAGCAAAGACACTTTTGTTGTAAGATCACTAAATCGACTTCACTGTTCAAGGAAAGAATATTTGTGGGGTTTTTATATTACTTCTGCCAAAAGTCATATGTTGAAGTTATTCTGGCAACAAACAAATTAGTGAAGTGATACAGAAATTGCTAGGGTGAGTCATGAAAAAAGGATAAGTGATGGAGGCCTCCTGAGAGACCTATCCAATAATGGCAGCCTTATACCGTAACGGGATTTCTTGACCAGAACTATGATACGCTCAAGGAAGAGCCTGCCTAAACCAGGGAGTTAGTGATGCTGATGGCCGTCTTTATCATGGTCGTCAAGCTGTCAGAATTTGGGATATCTCTCAGCTGTCTTAACAACCTCTTCAAGTCATCCTTCACTGGTTGCCTTTCATCGTAAACTTGGGAAGTCTGTCTCTCTTAAACCATTTCCCCACAACATCCCAAAAGTAATAAAATCCTCTCGTGCAACAAGCGGCGTCAACGTGGAGCCATGACATCATTCCTCGATGATAGAGACTAAGAATGTCTCTGAAACGTTCAACTACAACTCCAGTTTGACACGGCTTGTTGCCCTAGAGGATTTTATTGTATTCAGTCATCACAAAAGCCTCAAGTCAAAAGAAATCAAATCTGTCTAATGAAAATCCAGTCTGTTGTGCATTCAAAATGCCACTGTCCATTTTGCATTTTTTATGTATACTTTACGGTCTGTTTCGTCAATTTCATATCAGTGGCTGAGACTGGATTTTTTTTATATTTTTCTGAACATTTAATGGTGTATGATTAGTTTTGTAAAGGCATCACAAATTTGAAACTGAAAATGCAACATAGTGGAACATGGAAAATTTGTCATATTTTTGCTTTCACGTAAGTTGCTTCCAGTGGTGTAAATGAAGGGGGAAAAATGTCAAGCATGCCACTACACTAAAGGCTAAGTACCTTCTACAGATTCAAGTGAGCGACAAGTTCTGAAAAAGAATAAAAAGGATACATTTAAAGTAGCATTAAAAAGATACATAAATTCACACAGCCTTTATTCTGTTGATTAATTTCTGCAGTTTAAAGAGGAATCATAATCCTTTCAGGGGTTATTGTACTTACAGTATAGTACGGTATAGCGGGGGATTTAGTGGAACATTTTCACGTTAAACCTTTGTCATTTGTGAAACTTGCTCCACACCATAGACTCAGCCCAACTAATTTTTGGATCCAAAGAATGTATATATGGATGAATGATAAAGCATTACATACCTTAAGCAGATCCGCAGCCAATTTTAGAACACTGTTTGCAACCATTAATTCTTCCTTCTTGTTAGGTTTCTGTTCAATTTGCAGATACAAGTTGATCTGCAACATGAGGCCTTATGGTACAACATTACGCACATATTCAAAATACAGCGTTATTACATTTTAAAGTGATCTATTTTATGTCGTGTGCGAACTTTTACTTTTTTATACTGAAGTGATACAAATTAAAATAAAATTTTCAAAACAACTTTTCCTACAGTCACCCAACAGCAGATTTCACCTCAAAATTATGTGTTCACTTAAAGAACATACAAAAAGTCTCCTTTCCACAACTGCAATCCACCACTACTTCTAGAATAACAAATTTCCATTCCATCATGACATACCTGTTCTGTTATTAGAACTGAAAGGTTACGGTACTTGCGGTTGATCTTGGTGCCCAGTGTCATGAACCGCAGTAAAAACACGCCCAACACCAAACACCACACCAGTGCCTCCAAGTTATATTCCGAGTGGAGACGAACAGAGTCCTGTGAACATTAGAACCAGAAGCATGCTCTTCATAACGAGTTATCAGATTCAGTTACTACCAACACATGCATGAAAAAGGCAATGTCAGTCAGCTAAAGAAATGTGAAATTCTAAGAGGAAACAATGTTTAAGAGAAGGAAGATTTAATTAATTTAAAACAGACATAAGCAATATAAATATTATATTCTTAGCTTTCAAATGAGAAATGTTATATCAACATTTTGTATATTTTCAACTACTACCTCACGCGCGCGCGTGCGTGTGTGTGTATGCCACAATGTTTCAGGTGTGCCACTAATTTTTATTTGAAATTGTATTTTTGCATATTATAACTAAAAAAAGGCAATTATTTTATTTTTCATAATTTAAACACAGAGGTTCATTACTGATAAGTTTATTCAACAAGTATTATGTTTTGTTTTCATATGTCGGCACACTTCAGGAGCAAGGATTTACATGCAGATACGTATTTATGACAATGTACATGTCCCATTTTGTGATGCAAAATTGTGTGATGTTTTCATGTGTCTTTGAAAAATGTGGATATGCTGCACGTGAAAAAAGTTTGCCCAACACCGCTTTAAAACACCTAAATTTCCACAATTTATGCGCTAGGAAGAGTCATAAACATGTCTTCTTAGTCAGTGTTTTGGTATTAATATTGTCCCTCTTTTCTTGTAACTGTTGGAAATTGTGTTCCTACTTGAAATTTAACAGATTTCCTTCTGTTTAGTGTTGCTTTACCACATTAAACTTTGTTTAATAAACTTTTGGTTACACTTAATTATATTTTAAAATAACTATGCTTTTGGTGTTACTAGCCTTTTGTATACCATAATTATATACTTTTTAATGTAATTTATTGTTATTTTTGTCAAAAAATTAGTTTTGATATATCATTAGTTTGTACTGTCTGTAACTGGCCATTTGGCTGCAGAAGCAGAACACCAAAATAATGGCTTCAATCATCACTATCACTGGCACTGCACCATAATCATCATCATCACCACCACCTTCACTGAAATTCTTTTTGCAGGCATGTACAGAATGGAAAAAACGGACTGCATTACACTGATCTTCAGAAATTATGTACGGATTTTCCAAACTCTAGGTTATTTCGTAGTGACAGTCAACCCTTCATCAGTAGTTCATTTATCTCTTAGTAGATGTCACTGATCTACTTAAAACCGACGAGCTACGTATCATGACAAAAAATATTTCAGAGTAATGTGTAGTTAAGACAATAAGACAGAAAACATAAAATGTAATAATCATGAAGTAAAAGAAAGGAAGTGGAAAGCTTAAGAACTCAGAAAATAAAGTGGCAAATGGAACTATGTTACATGAACAATTTCAGAAAGAGTAAAAAGTGCAAGAACATTTTACTGATTAGTTAGGGACATATTCTGGAAGTGCCCGAGATGGGGGGGAAAGTAGTCTACTTAAAATTTACTACATGCCCACATTAACGTACGGAACTTGGACAAACACCAAAACAGATATTAAGAAACCAACAGTAGCAAACTTTAAGCAGTACAGTACCAGGCACCTTGTGAGGAAGCCTGGAAGGCTTTTTCAATTTTAGGATTTTCTAAATCTCTATGCACAGGAATTTCAAAAAGCGAAGCTAGTATGGAAAGGGTTTTAAGAATGAGGGAAAAGAAAAGGTTTAGAACATGAAAATAAATAAAAACACTTGAGAGGGAGACTGAGATCAAGATGGGAAGAATAGGCTAGGAGATAAATCACATGATGAGCAAAGTGACAGATGACAATTAAGACTTCTGTCTGTTTATTATCATCATATCCTGCGGGTGTAGGGCCATGTACGCTGATTGCTGTTGTAAGCGCGGTTGTAATGATGTTATCAGCTGTCAGCTATACATGATACACATTAAACCATGTTATGTTATTATTTTTTATTTTAGACTTTCAATTCTCTCACAAGAAGAGACTTTAAATCACAGCAAGACACAATCTGGACAATTGGATTAGCTGAATTAGAGGGTCAGTTCAATGACCAATGTCCTACTCACGAAGGCGGAGCTTCGCAATCCTGTCAGTTCCACGCCTACATGTGGTATAATAATGTCGACACTGACCTTGAGGCATTCCACACTGAGAAATGAGAGCAGCAACAGCGTGATCAGGAAGGCCGCTGACACTATCACGTCCACCGACCGTTGTGGCCCACGCTTCTGGAAGTACAAGAACCACTTACATTTACAGCAGTTGTGTGATGCGCTGCACAGCGCTAAACTGCTTTATTACTGCAAACCAAAAACAATGAAGACAGTCAAAATAAGATTATATACCAGTACATATACAGAAAGATGTGCATATCTTGAAACTACAAAAGGCCTACTTTTCTTTTCATTACCACAGGTACTTACTCTTACGTACTTCCTCAAAAAAATACCACACAGTACATGTTTATGTTTTTGTTACTCAAATCACGAGAGATAAGTTCACTGAATTCCACACATCAAAACAGTGTATTGATAACTGCATGATTTGCAGGTTATTTAACGATGTTGTTTCAACTGCTAAGCATCAAATGAGATAGGAAGATGATTATGAATGGTGAGTGGGTAAGAACTTGCAAGAAGGCAGTCATGGTCTCAAGAGTGCCGTCTTCTGGGTTGTTGCGTTGTGTAGTCTGGTCGATGTTAACCAACGTTTCAGAGGTCATACTGCCTCCATCATCAGGGCAGGAACAGGAGAACTCATCACTTCTCGCTCAGAATTCAGTTTGCTTAAGGACTATTTTACGTATGCAACACGAGTGCCAGGCTGACATTCTTTTGAGAACATAGTGTCACAACTGAGAGACAGATTTAATAGGCAAGCTTCCACCCAATGAGAAGAGAGCAAGACCACAGAAAGTGTCCTGTGTGTCAGCAGTGCAGACAAAGGAAGACACTGTGTACTGGTGATATGCATGGAGTGTTTTTAAGAGTTCCAAGCTCAATTTCTAAGAGATTAAAGACCACTCTTTGATAATTTTCATGGGTTTACTGTGCCAAAATTCTAAATAGTTTGCCATCACTATTCCAATTCTGTGTACTTCTCTTACCGCAATGTCCAAATGATAAGTAAATAAGCATTTCTTCCTGATGTAATGCCGTTAAAATGAAATGTTATATTTTAAAGCTCA
>NW_019060061.1:115690-148338 GCF_000696155.1 Zootermopsis nevadensis
CAGTCATACATACACATTCCATGTACCCAAAAGTTCGTCAGATTGACTATAGGACGTGGAATAAGTCAGTCTATATGCGTTCACATAGCACATCCCAAAAGACAGTGACCTTCGCACCAACTGCTACGAAAACCTGAAATCTCATGATGTGGCATATGCTCAACATGCAAAGAGAGCACTAAAGAAGACAAGAGAGATGATTACAGAGGCAATGTTGATGATGCATGAAAATGGTAGAAGGCACAGTGATGATTACGAAAACTTAAGAGCCCTTAATAGGATGGAAGGAAGCACTTATGGGATAAAAAGATACTATACTATCCCACCATTTGCCTGCAGTGAAGAAGAAAATCCAAGAGAAATATCGGTCACGGAAAGACTGTTTCCATGCTGAAAAAGACTCTTGAATATGAAGCAGAAATGGTATCCACTCAACCACAACGTTCAGTGTAGTCTACATATCTATTACAGTAAACTCACCAGTTCAAATTCCGAGGCAAAAGGATGATCGTTGAGCTCGATGCTGTCCCGAACATTACACTCCTGTTGACTGTCTGACTCTTCCAACTCTGAACTATAGCTGCATTCCTCGCTGTTGGTCGTGACTCCGATCCACTCGCCGGCCGACGCGGCGCCTTCCGCGAGAAGGGGACAACAGCCGCCTCCCGTGCCAGGTGACGAAAGCACTTCGCCCTCTTCACTCTCACAACTGCTGTTGTAACTACTCTCTGCTAGTCTCCCCCTCTTCTGCTGTCCACATGACAGCGGTAACACCTGTGATCCACTTCGGCGCACAAGAAGTCTTTCCCTCTGGTAAGGCGGGGACACAAATACTTTGTTAACAGAAGACATGCAATGAAGGGAGTAAATGCTGCTGACGCACTTTGTTAAGATATCCCCAGTTTTCCCCTTATAAAGCAAATGAAAGTGATCTAGGCAGGATTTGAGGTTCTCAGAGCACTGAATATAAAGACAGCCATTTTCTGAGTTGTAGCACTGTGTAATTATTAAATAAAACTAATTCACCATGAGTAAAGTAGTTACATCACACGACAGATACCAATGTACACAGTGCGGCAACTGGAAAACGGGACTGGTGTTATGCGGCATGAACTGATGCTGCCATCTACTGTTGTCTACTATCTGGACATTTTGAAACGTTTGCTTCAGAGAATCCGTCGTGTACGGCCTCAGTATCGAGTAGATGGTTCCTGTCGCATGACAGTGCGCCAAGCCATAAGGCTGTATTGTCGCATCCACCGGACTTAGCGCCGTGTGACTTCTTCTTGTTTCAAAAACTCAAAGCACCACTGAAAGGCTGTCGGCATGAACTGATGCTGCCATCTACTGTTGTCTACTATCTGGACATTTTGAAACGTTTGCTTCAGAGAATCCGTCGTGTACGGCCTCAGTATCGAGTAGATGGTTCCTGTCGCATGACAGTGCGCCAAGCCATAAGGCTGTATTGTCGCATCCACCGGACTTAGCGCCGTGTGACTTCTTCTTGTTTCAAAAACTCAAAGCACCACTGAAAGGCTGTTATTTTGATGACGTAAACACCATTCAAAGGGCTGTAACGAGAGTACTGAACAGAATTCCAGACATGGCCATACGCCATTCCTCCGAGTAGCTTCATGATCGTTGTGTGTAGATGCAGGAGGAAGCTACTTTGAATAAACAATGCTCAGATTGCTCATACATGGAACCATCATTTTTTCCCAGCACCAGTCCCGTTTTCCAGTTGCCGCACTGTGTATAATAATGGTTGTGCTTTTGTAAACCACATATTTATAGTTTTCTTACACTAGACTGGATCTCACGTGGTAGCCAAGACTTCTTTTAGGCATGAACAGATTGTAAAAGACGATGTTGGTACGCTTGTCCCTGCAGACTCTACACCTCAGAGTAAATGTAAAGACAGTAACATTATATTAAATAAAGTTTTTCAGATTTATTTACCCAGCCAAGGCAATATGGATTAACACACTTTTGCAGAAAAAGAGGTAAAGTACTTTCCTACGGTTTATGCAGAGAAACAAATACTAACTTCAGACACCTGGTCTTTTGGCCAATACAAATGGCATTTGGTATAAGTTTATTAAATGGTAAACTAGAAATATGTTACCTGAGGCGATCTATCCCCAATTTCTGCATCCGTGATGTCTGTGTCAGAATCAGCACTAGGACTCCTGCAGGACACGTCTTGCATCCTGAATTTTCTGAATGGGGTGTGCTGTTCATCCTCTGATGAGTCACTTAACCTTGTATGTTTGCTTTCATTTGTTAACGTATTCCTCTGGCTGCTCTTGTGACCATGTTCTGCAGATGAATCAACTACCAACTTCTGAATGTTATCACCAGTTGGCACTTTACACTTAGTTTCACTACATTCTATAGGATCTAAAATTGTGGATGCTTCATCACTAAAAGTATCATTTTTGAGACAGCCAACATGAGAAACACTTTCTGCAGTTAATTCCTGTCCATCAGGAAACCTTAAAATATCAATGTGTTGAGTGATCTGTAATGTTGGCATTGTAACATATGATGATGAGAATTTCACACTCTGCAGGGACCCTTCAAACCACTGACTACTGTAGTTTAAAGATGAGCGACTTCTTTCGTTCTGCTTCTCGCCCACGACAGAAAAGTTTCCGCTGTCCTGGACCGATGACTTCCAGTTCAAGGAAGATCTGCTCTGTGCACCGAGATCCTCGGCGATTTTACACTGTGTTCCTCCCGCTTCCTCAGCGTCCTCTGTCGCTTCCTCGCCATTTTCACTCGAGCCATTGCCATTCAGACTCTCAAAGCCATCGTCATCAAGAGGCGTGGCCTCGCGTTGCCCGTGTGCATTCCTATCCAGTGGCACCACCTGCAATCTACAGATAAACATGCAACAGTGATAAGCCTTGTTGAATCACATGATTTTACTCCAAACAAATACGTAAGACAGAAACTATAGTAAAACCTGATTAATTTAAAGTGTCCAGAACAAAAAATTTCAGCTTAAAAGTATCAATTTTTTTTACTGTGGACTTCCCTGTGGTTTTGGGTAGAAATATCAATGTAATATTGTGATATGAGTACCAGTTACTGAGAGAACCAGGTCAAAAGAGATTTTATTCCAACTCCTCCTATATTTAACACACTTAAAACATAAATTCAAACCTGTGCACAATTCACTTGTTGAAACTTAACACTGGGTACTTGTTTCTTAAAATTTGGTTCAATCAATCTTTGCTTCAAAGACTGATCGTCAATATCAGACACAAAGTCTTGAATGTCGTCCACTGTTTTCAGAGTTTTCCCATCAACAACACCAACAGTGCCACAAAAACATCTTCCTGAGCTGAATACGTTGGAAGCGGATGCATCGCCTCCCCTTCCCCCCTCACACACCACACGCTCATTGTCAGGGATGCACAAACTTGTTGCTGGGCTTCAGTGGTTGGGATCAACTGATCCACAGTTAAAAACTCATCAAAGTTGTTGGGGCAATCTACATGACCTAGCAGTTCCAACCAGTTGCTGTTTGTTATCTTGGCCATCTACACCAGGGAATACAGCGCCACTGTAAGGCATGCTGACACCAAACACAAGCACGGTGGTGCAAATTTGAACTCCACATCCCAAATTTGGCAATTTTTTCACACCCTTGCACCAAGCATTGGCAGCTAAAATTTTGTGAGCAGTCATTACTAGATAGGCTCTGAACTACCCAAAATTTCAGGTCAGGTTTTGACATGACAAAGCGATTTGTGACACGCCCATTCCCTTGTTAGAGAAACATATTTCAGGACTGTGACCTGGACTAAAGCACTTTTATTGTGAACTAACCCTTGAGATTGTCATGAGGTTTTCTGGGTTGTGACACCACGTGGTCTCAGAGGAACATATCACCTCCATCTTCATGGTGAAAACCCTAGTGTTACAACCCACAAGATTGTGTTTTTGTAATGACGGTGACGAACATTCCAGTTCCACAATAATAGAAATTTTCAGCTAAATAATTAACTATGAAAGATCCTTGACAATTGTATTAGTTACCATAGAGTATCAATACAACATATGACGCCCAGTGTCAAGAAAACAGATTCATTATATAAAATTACAATGCAATATTATTCTGAAAAATGCACCTGACTCGTTGCCTTGCATTTGCTGGAACACCTCCGGCTGCCTGCCTCTGTTCCTCAGAGTTGACACGTCTGTCCTTCTCGCCTTCTTGGCCAAGATGACTCTCAAACTTTCCTTTTCCAGAAGTATCCCAAGCGACAACTCGCCTACGAACAATCTCTGCAGAGGATCTGAAAGATAAGGAATAACAATTTAATCCTCAGCACAGTGACGTATGGGAAAATAATTCTTGACATGGAACTGAACAATAGAGGGCAATCTCAGTTCTGATCAGCCTAGTCTGAATGATATGAATTTTCACTGTGCATCGAAAATCAAAAACAACTGTGGGTACACAGGCATGTGCACATGGATGTATGTGTGTAAGTGTGCGCATAATACGTCAAATGCTGACAGCCGTCCAATATTTCATTATGCACTGGACGACTAATAACATTAGGTGCAGCGTGAAGAAAATAAGAAAACCCTAATTCCTAAAATGAATAATAAATAATTCAATGATAAAGACGAAGTTACTCGTTGAACATTGTCCACAAAAACTCGACAGGAACAAATCAATGTGTGGTCCTTACCTCCGTAACTGCGCCCTCTTACTATATTTGCTTCCACCAAGCTCTCCCACAGACGTAGCCTTCTCTGAGCCAGTATCAGGAGAAGATTTCGAGTCAGAGCCTGTAACACACAAACGCACTTCAAAATCATTCTTCAGCATTACAAACTGATCTACACAAATCTTAACCTGTAGCCTCCCAGACTCCTACATGTGGCTCACGGGTTAATTTCTTGAACAAAAAACATGAGACTTGCAGTTTTCTTGGCGGTACGAAGATGAGTTTTTTGGGATGTTGTGCCCTGAAGTCTGTAGTTTACTGATGTTAGAGGTTTTTACTTCCTCCATCATGCTAGCCCTGATGATAAGGGCAAATATCCTCTCTCAAATGTTCATAAATTTCTACTTCATCAGAGATGACAGTCATTTTCAGACAAACAATAAATCTGTATCAAATGAAAACCAGTTTGATCCTTTCAGTGAAAGGTTCTTTCTCTCATAAATGAAACAGACGTGTATATCATGAAAGTTTTTGGAAATGACCCTAGATAGAAAAATGTTTTATACAAGAGGAAAATTTGAAGTATAGTAGTTCCAATGGAATAAGTTATGTGTAATGAACATTTAGCTCCATGGAGTAAGAAAATATATTGTATAATATTAAGTAATGGAAATGTGAGTGAAATTCTGTTTATTGTGACTTTGTGAAGTTACTTATGAAAAACATGTGGTAAATTGAAGTAAATGGTTAGTTAATGTGATGTGTAAACCACATAATGAAACACAGCATCCGAGATGGGCCAAGGAAAGTGAGAAAAGATGTGAAAAAAATGTGGGAGAAAGAAGAGAAGAAGATTAAAGTACACAAGGGATAAAGAAAATGAAGTGTGCAAGATTAATAAATCATTTGTACTGAATTCCAATGGGCTTCTAAGAAGAAAACAGTAATATTTACAAATGATTAGAATGAAGTAAATACATTTACAAAATAAAAAATATAAGTTGCCACTTCATGCATTCCTTTATATATTTTCATGACATTAATGTTAAAAATTACTGTTACTTTGTTTGTTAACTGAAAACATTAATTTTATCAACATTCAGATTGCAGCTGAGATACGGTTTTTAACTTTTAAATTGGTCCCTGTGAAACAAATACTGAGCATTAATTTTTATCCAATTTAGCCCATGACTAAAAGAACTGACTCAATCATCATACTGGAGTATGATACATGAATTTCTTGCAGGTCGTAAATTCCTGAAAATGAAGTCACTTACAAACTGTACGTGAACGAGATGAAAAAAGAAGGCGCCTTTTAGTGCGTTTCACTCGTCGAGACTTTGCTCCAGTCAGGTGCCTTGCTGGTCCAGTATGCGTTGAAACAATCTGTGAGTGTATCAAGCTGAGAACCAGCATCATAGCTCCTGGTACCAACACCTCCGAAGCAGACACATGTTGCTGCAACAAAACTATGCGTGATCACAAGTGCTGACTGAAAGTGACATCAGTGAGCTCATCTGATGGAAGCTCACTAAAAACAATTGACAGGACTCGATAAACATCACAGTCAAGTGATTAGCACTACGGCTTCATATTCAGAAGGTCCTGACTTCAAATTTTAGCACACAAACCAGCTATCCTGACTAAGGGTTATCATGGTTCTCCTCAGTCTCACCAGGACGACATTAAGATAATATCTCAAAATAGGGCATGATTATTTCCTTCCACATTTTTTTCCAATGTACTAAGAACAATCATCCTATCATGTAACACTGTGCAAACACATACATTCATATATAATTTTAGGCACAAATGATTATTTCTGCCTTGGCTCTAGGAACATGAAATTTAGTCTCGACTACACGGTGCAACAACCCAGAAGAGAGCCATCTTCAGACTCACTGCTGTGAAAACCTCAAATCTTTCATACTCTAATCAAATACTTTCTACTTTATAGTATGCCCTCCACATATATTAATCTGAAGAACGTAAACTTTATGTCAACACCAGATTAGGAAAGAAGTATTTTTAGCCAAAATAAAATGATAATTCATAATGAAAGTAATACATTACTTATGAAAAGTATCTGTTTTTGTTACCATCCATTAATACCCCCTACCAAAACGAGAGAGAAATATAAACTTAGTGTTTGAATTACCTACTGGCATACGAACATATGAAGTACGTTGAAAACAGAATCTAGTCACTACACGCTGAACTATGTCACTAACTGAATTGCATCACCTACAGTCAAAGAACAGACACAGTTCAGTGCTAACCAGTAATGGGACTCAGAAACAAAAGAAAAGGTACCTAACATTAACTTAAATTAAAATGTGTAACATAGTATTTCCCTTTACACAATACATGGAGCCCTCACCTACCTCAGCTGAGTCTTCTTCGGTATAAAAGGCGCAGTAACGACAGTAAAGTGCTGTACTGATGAGCTGTAACACATACATGAGAAGCAGAAGGGCGTATATTGTGGGAGATGTCTGCTGGATCCACCAACGACTGTAAACAGGCAGCAAGAGGAGTCTCAGCGCTGCTAATCGAGTAACTGTCAACAGCCCATGCTTCGGTTTGGCCTTGGGAAATGATGACCCTACAGCATGATGCAAAATTCAGTGTTAAAAAACATGTCACAGGCAACACCATAAAGCCACTACTTCAAGACATGTTTCTGATATAAGTTAAAACACACAAAAGTATTCCATATTAACATAATGCTGGCTTCACAATTTACAACGAGAATATTAGGCAAAATTCTTAAAGTTTTTCTTTAACTGCAACAAAAGTTGGTAAAATGAAGGACATACAATTACGAATGACGTGTTACATATGACAACCAGTGAGTCCAGTGGCAGCTTCAAAATCGTCCAATTTAAGGTACTATCCTGGCATTTGCCTGGAAGGACTGACAAAAACCATGAAAAACCTGTCAGTATTGCTGGCTGCTGGACTGAGATTTGAACCTAGGACATCGAGAATACGAAGGAATGCTATCAACTTGGCCGCATTTGGTAAGATACATTCTCACCAAGTGCATTTTAAGTAAAAATATTAGAGCTGGTTGAAGTTATGAGTCTCAAAAAATATTCAACTCCACTGAAGCAGACTGGACACTGCAGTTATAGCTGCAACACTGCACAATTTGGTTGCAGTGTTGGTACATCTAATTTTGTGACAGCTACTGCAAAATTGTACTACCATTATGACAGTGAAATCTATGCTTAGATGGGCTGGACTATAGCTAGGACAAAACTTGAAAGGACTGCTCTCATTCACCGTGTTCACTCCATAAGTTCACAGAGAATGCAACGTACCTCGAACCAGATCGACATCAATGAGCTCAGTCTTCAGCTTGGCCGTTTTCTTGGGAACATGGGTGAGACCATGAAGGATCCGCTGCTCAATTGTTTTTTCCCACTGTTGTTTATCATAGGTACCAATTTTTTTCTGATACCTGGAGCGAACCATACCGAAATTTCATTTTACTGCACTGAATAAAACTGCCTGTAATCTAGAGTACATCTGTGATTAAGAAAGAGTTGTTTTCAAGGTGATAAAACACAAATCCTAACCAGAGATAACAGACTGCAGCATAAAGATAAGTGTGACAGAATTCACAATTCCTCTACTGAAGATAAGTATAACACTTTATTTAAGATGCACAGAGAAGCACAATGTGCAGGTCACAACATTAAAACCTGACAAGAATCCACACAGCTCTTCTTTTGATCTGCAGAATAAAACAGGCTGTTACCAGGTGAAAGCGTGTGTTTCCGAAACAAGTACACTCACCTCTACGCTACACTATGGTCCACACAGCATCATGTCACAATGCAGGTAAGGAGTTGGGGTGAGCTTAAAACAGCGGCAGGAGAACAAAAATAATCAAGACAATGGGACTGGTCACTTACCTGGATGCCTTGTTTTGGCAGTACGATATAGCAGTTCAAATTCTCAGCTGGTAACACTGACAAATAGACACTGAGCCAAATGAAAATTAAGGTTCGAATAGGAGTTATTGAGCAAAGTCAGGTTTGGGCAAAAAAAAAAAAAATCATGTACGCAGTTTCCATGCCTACAGTGTTGTTGAATGGAAACGGTGTGAAAAGTTGATTCATATAACTCTCTGCATTGGCATTTGAGGGGCCAAAAGGCCTTGAAAGTTCAGTCCTCATGCTGTCTTTCAGTGACAACTTGGAATATAATTGTCAGGTTATTCAAAAACTATCAAAAGCCTAATCCAAAAGTTACGTAAGAAGGCTGCAATGAAGTTACGTGACTTGTTAAATGATGTGATGCTCTCAGCCCTGTCCAAAGGCCTTAACTATGTTGTGTCTCATGCAGTACTGCAGACTCCAGAGATCCTGACTGAGGCTACGAAAGCCATCTTCTCTTCTCAGTTTCAAACAACGCTGCATATGAGGTCTGACAGAATACTGTGAGAATCCTCAATGTAGGGAGCCCTGAGCCAATCTAGCCACAGAAGAAAGATGAGCTCACCACATGTTAATGGGTACTGATCTTAAATCCTGCCAGCAGACAAGGACATTGATCCAGTCATCCTTGACATTTATTACTAAACTCAGAAGATCACTGCTTCTCTGCAAGATCCAGCACACAGAAAACTGTCCAAAGACTCCACATTTGCTACAGAATGGAGAATCGTGCTTCTTATCAAGAAGTTCTCCCTTACAAACAAGGTTGATGAAAGACTGCCACAACACAGTTTGATGCCATCCATAAATTATGGGCTCTCAAAAATATATAGGGAAGGAGTACCCCTGTGAGGCATTATCATTACTGCTGGGGCTCCCACTAGTGGCCTTGCAAGACACCTAGCCGGCCTGTTGGGACCAAGTCTGGTCAACTCACCTCACCATAAAATAAATTCTGAAACCTCGACAACACCTCAGACATTCTTGTCAGCTTCGACACGATCTCAATCTTCAAAACGCTGCCAACTGTGGATACTCTGAATCCGCCGGGCTGGCTTTTGATGGTGACATCATCAGACTTTTTCACCACATCCTGATTTTCTTTCTCTACTTCAACAGCCAGCTGTACAAAAGAATAAATGGGGTAGCCATAGGCTTGCTGCTGTAAACACAGACTGCCAACCTCATGGGAGACTTCGAGGACAGGCTCTCAGTAGAGCAGCCTACAAGCATCACTGCAGGGTCCAGAACATTAATGATGTATTTTGATTTGCCCAATGGACTAGAAAGCTCGATAACTTCTTTGACTATCACATCAGCACACACAGCGACATCCAGAAAGAGAAAGATGGTCATGTCCCCTTCCTGGACATTGATATCTACAGAAGACCCAACAGCTCCTTGGGTCACACAGTTTTCAGGAAGACAAGTCACACAAACTTGTAATTGAACGCATGATCACCACCGTCCAGCCATTAAGAGTCCTCGGCTATCTATTTTGGCACGCAGAGCTAGACCCCTCCTCATGCAATGGCTCTAATTGACCAATCCCTGTCATCTGATTATTCACTTAACCCTAATATAAACCACTCACTTTCTCACATTCCTCAGTTCAGTCCTGAAAATGAACTAAAATCTCACTTGTAGAAACTGTTTGGAGACATATTTCATTTGGAAAGGGTAACGACTCCTTACCATGTAACAATTTCCCGCAGTCCCATGGTCCAACCTGTCCCCGCAGTCTGCTGGTAGCAGGAACTGCCTACATTTCTGAGGAACCTCTGCAAACATCACGTGCACATTAGCTGCTGCCACCATAAATATTACAAATAAAAGAGAAGGCTGTATATAAATTCACTACGTATAAGGTAAAAAGCGGTAAGAATAATTTAACACAACCTCCAAGCTGAGCAAAGAAATTAGGCTGTTGCTAAATGTCTTGTCCACTGCAGGCACAAATACCTATCCCTGATCTGTTTTGAATGATCCGCTAACTTTCATGATGAGAGTCCACATTGTCTAGGAATACAGACAGCAGAGTTGTTTTGAACTTTTATACAAAAGCAGCAGTGTCAACATGACAAGCTCTATTTTTCCATTTTCTCGCTTCCTTTGCTTCATTTTATATTATCAGATATAAAAAATTTAAATCTGGACACAACTGGTAATCTTGCATTGTATCTGTCACACATAACAAAACAATGACACACAGTTCCTGATAATTAACAAGAAAATTTAAATTATATATTACATTCTTCCATGACTTGTACAAAATATTCAGCTATACATAAGGACAACAGAAGGGCCAATATGATATTTTCTTAATGAAAGACGTTAAAAAAAAACAAAGAAGACAAAACATTTCACTAACGCTGCACAATCTTATATTCAAATCAAGTTTGTGTCTTGGAAGTGAAATATGGATTGTGAGAAACAATGCCAAATAAAAATAAAAACAATTACTACTTAAAATCACTTCTGGGTATAATAAGTGACTGCCTTATGTAACCCTGTTTCTTCTTCTATGCAAATATTGTAGAGGCATGATATCCAGCAGGGTACGATCTTTCTCTTCACCACTGTGTCCAGACTGTTTCAGAGCCCACCCAGCCTCCTACACAATGGGTAAAGCAGTCAGGGCATAAAGGTGACCAGCCGGTTCCTTCTAGTGCTGAGGTTAAGAATGTGTGGAGTTATACCTCCACTTCCCCATATGCCTGCATATGGTGTGGCATTCACTTAAACACTAGTCAGATAGTTCAATCATTATAGTGACTGGCTACAGACTGGGGTTCAATCCCCAACAGAGGCAGAGGATTTTTCCACTACCCTCTGCGTCCAGACCGGCTTTGGGGTCTACCCAGCCTCCTATCCAATGGGTACCAGGTCCTTTCAGCCAATCCTGGTTCATTCAGCAGTTCCTCCACTATTTTCTCCTCTGATGCTGTTTCCTATTTATTTCTAAATAATGTTCTGTTGCATTCCAATCTTCTGTAAAAATTTTCTCAAGCCATTAATCCATAATTGCTAAATTAATTTCATTTGACTCCTTTTGTCCAATATGAGTTCAAAAACGACTGAATCATATTCTTTGTATCACTACCAAATTCCTCTCTATAAAAAAATTGTCTTATTTTTTTGGTTTTCCTGGTTGCTTGTTACATTTTCAGAACTTTCATCTGTTTCACAAGCTGCCATTTCACACTTATGAAACAGACATCTACTTAAATAAGCGAATGGGACTTACCATTATCTTGCCCCAGTGAAAAACACATATTCTGACTGCATTCGTCAATCACTGTGTTCTGACAATTTTGTGCATTTCAACTTGAAAATTTGTTTCAAAATTTTAATAAATGAAATGTGGAAACAATGACACTTGTCACTCAACTTGCATAGTTATCTGGCACTATCACGGCATCAGCCTTGAGAGACCATGGGACATCCTGACATCTCAATCCAACTCTAAATGGGTGCCATTCCAATATAAGAACTCACATTCTTTATAACATACCATACCATAGTTGATACGTTTTACTTCACAATGACTTTTATTAGACGTGTTAATAACAAAGGTGTACTTCCTATAGAGTTATCGATGTCCAGGACTGCTGCAACTAAAATATGATAGCGCTTATGTACTATGCAATATCCTTAGCTACATACACAGTCGTAAGTTCAGTAAAGTGCAGGAAAGGATTATAACCTTCCCTGAAGAACAGAAATGCAATACAACACAATAAATAAACTAAAATAACCATACATATTCCTGACGTAGATTCTTTAAACGAAATAAACAACACACATCACAGTATTGTCTTCTACCTTTACTGCTATTTCTTTTACCTACACTTAACGCACCACACACATCTTTCCACTAAACAAGACACCACATAGACTCTTCTTTGTTCTAGTAAGTTGACAACCAGCCCTCTAGATGTAGCAGCATAACCAAGTATGGTCCAAATGTCAAGGTTTACCAACACTATTTCCTTCAATTTTGTAAGTAAATTTTAACTGAGTGGCATCTAAGGTGTACTGAACGGTTTGAGGATATAAGCATCGTCAGTGTTAAGTAGTGTTATCTGAAATCTGAAACATAAATTCAGGAACTCCACGGAGCAGTCACTCATATTTAAAATATTCTCCAGCCCGAAAGTTTATTATCTGGTTTACAAAAAGCAGCCGACGGTTTCCACCTTGAATCAGATAAAACTATTTAGTATACACCCTCCCAAAATATTTTGTTTATATTACATTTTAATATTATCTCCCACTATTTCCAAGTGGTATCTTCCTTTCAGACATTGCGACGAAAATCTTGTGCATATTTCCCGTTCATGTGAGAGGCCAAATTTCCCAATAAAAAACGATAGGTAAAATTTGTGTATTGTTTTCAGCTAGAAGACAGGAGAGAATCAAATTCATCTCACCAAACATCCTCTGAACTGAACATGTTAAATTTTTGTGACTGTCAGAATGATTTTTTTTCTAAACTTCCATTTCCGAACATTACCACAATTTCGAAGGAATTATTACTTATCTAAAAAGTATGATTTTTCCCTGCAGTCTGGGAACAGTTCAAATATATTTCAAGTTTCTCTGCGTTTACTTCTAGATCAACTGCCTTATTAGCACTTCTGTACTTTTCTTGATGATATCTATGTTCTTGCCCAATAAATCAGAAGTTTCCTCGGGCCAACAGCCCCATGAATATAGTTACAATCCAACGTTCCGAAGAGAGTTTTCATCATCAGAGTTGTTCATGATTTGTATGCAAAGGGCTCAATCATCGCCTTGGTGATGGAGATAGCAAGCACCTCCGAAACGTCTGTAAATGTCCTCGGACGCGGCGCAACATCCGACAAATCACAGACTGCATACGTTGAAGTCGATCAACAAGCGCACTGTGCGCAGCTACGTGTTATTATTTCGCCAAACGTTGGTAGCGCAGATACTCAGCTTGTATGTTGGTTGTAATGTGTAAATAGTAGTTGATTTCTAACCCCGGTGTAAATAGGTTGGGGAAGTTGTTTACGTTCTTGTGTTTAGGCTGAAGAAACGACAAGAAGATGGCTGATCAGAATTTGATGGATAAGTCATTACGATCAGTTTTTGGTGAGGATGAAACGAAAAAATTAGTATATATAGAAACACACACGTGCATATAATAGTTATGCATGTACATGAATAATAAATAGGGATTACATCTTTAAATTTATTATTGCCATTTTTGTTATTTCAGTGGGCAATATTCCTTATGAAGCAACAGAAGAGAAGTTGAAGGATATATTTAGTGAAGTTGGGCCAGTGCTGTCATTCAAGTACGTAACATAATCAAACTTATTGAAGGCTGGTCCTAACATGGGCTTGTTCTGTGACATCTTGCCCTGTTAACCCATAATGAACGTTATATATGTGTGGTTTGCAGTAAACTGCACTTTGTTCCACATGACTTGATTTTGCTTACAAACTCTCTTAAAGGTACTTTTGATAGAACCCTCAGAATTAATGTTGAGAATGGCCGTGTACAATTAAACAATGGTGTTTGTAGTAAAGGTTTGTATATCCTGTGCGTTTTCAGATTAGTGTATGATCGTGAAACTGGCAAACCCAAGGGCTATGGTTTTTGCGAGTACAAAGACCAGGAGACAGCATTGAGTGCAATGCGAAACCTGAACGGTTATGAAATTGGTGGACGAACACTACGTGTAGACAATGCCTGCACAGAAAAGTCCCGCATGGAAATGCAAAGTAAGCAATTACTTGGATAAAATGTGCTTTTTGCAAGAAGTGCATATACCTAATGCATGAGGGTTATGTTGTGCCTCTACCTATCAATCTGAAACTATTAACATTTTGAACCAGGATGGTGTTTAAATTCCTCATGACTGTGACAGGCAGGAAATCTTGTTAAAAATTAAAGTAATATAATGGGATAATGAATTCTTCTCAGGATACCAGCCATTTCAGGTGGTTTAATGGAGAAAACACCTTATCTTCATGGTACCCTGAGGATGAAGATGGTTTTAAAAATGGTGTTTTCTCCATTAAACCACCTGACAGCTGGTAGCCCAAGAAGAATTCATTATACTTGGTTGCCATGAAAGCATCAGATCATACAATATAATTCGATGTGTGGGGACAGGCATGTGGAGAGTATAGGCCTGACCAACAGCAAAGTCAAGTACTCAGACCATTGCTGACTACCGTACAGCATGTTCAGGAAAAATAACAACAGAGTACTCACATTTCACGGCTTTCATTGTCTTAAATGTCAATACTTCTATCATGATTCCAGAACTAAAGTTTATGCACATAAAAAGATTTCGTCACTTCAGTTGGTGATCGCTCACTGTTTTGCAGCTTTACTTTTAGTTATGATGCTATTATTCTGGGTTTTGGTACTGTGTACACTTACATACTGTCTTAATTTTCTAAAAATATACTGTGCCATGAAGCAAGGTCACCCTCTGAAGAATATTCTTATCTAAATAGTATTTGCTGTTTACTTTTCAGTTATGTATATATCAAATTTATGTTTTGGTTTAATTTAATATTACTTGGAATTGTACAGGCTTGCTACAGGGACCAGTTGTGGAGAACCCATACGGAGAAGCAGTGCAAGCTGACAAAGCGCCCGAGGCAATCAGCAAAGCTGTGGCCTCACTGCCACCAGAACAGATGTTTGAACTCATGAAACAAATGAAATTGTGTGTTCAGAATAATCCCAGCGAAGCTCGTGCCATGTTGTTGCAGAATCCACAGCTTGCATATGCTCTGTTACAGGCACAGGTTGTCATGAGGATTGTGGATCCCCATACCGCTGTGGTAATTCATTTTACTGGTTACTGAAGTAGGAAGAGCTAACACACATACAAAGTTGCACAAAATAAAGTATACCGAAAGGTGTGTGGTGTGCTGTCTCCAGTCATGGCATCAGTCCATATTTTTTTTATGATAGCCGTGGTCAGACAGTGACGTCAGTCAAGTGCGATATCAAGAAGTTTGTCGGCAAACTGAGATTTTGTCACGCAAAAAATTTGCATGTGAATGAAGTGTTTCCAACAAGATGGAGCAACAAGTCGTACAGCTTGTGAGACCATTTTGGTGAACAAATCATTTCCAGAGGAACAAATTTTGTGTATCCCACATGCTCACCTTAGCAACCAATTCTTTGGGGAATGCTCAAAGAACATGTATACAGAGATCCAATACCCTACACTGTGCTTCAGTTGAAAGAGATCATCAAACATGTTATTGTTACGATTTCTAAGTACACATTGAATGCAGTCATAGAAAATATAGCTCTAAGGCTTGAGAAATGCTTGGATTGAAATGGAGGACACTTGGAAAACATAATGTACCGACATGCTCAATAATCTATGTGTACACTTGATTACTTGGGGGGGGAAAAACTTCCATTAATGACTTTCGGTATACTTTATTTTGCGCAACTCTGTATGTGAACTAACTCTGAATGTTTAACACATGGCAGACATGATCCTGAACTGGTTCAATTTCTAACGCTCTGTGCCTGTAAGGTATCGTTCTCCCAAGTGTCTGGTTTCCTTAACTTTTCTTCACCTAAATTCAGTATGCATATCTTGGGTCTGTTCTACGCATTGTAAATTACTTGATTTGATGGGCAGCAGCAGCAGGGGATCCCCCCCCCCCAAATGCCTCCTTGAAATTGGAATTTTTTGATCTCTTGGGCTTTACTGCCCAGACCCTTCTCCAAGGTGCTTGCTTCCTCTGGGCCAAGCAAGAGCTGTCTCACGTGCCACCGCTTGTTCCTTGGCCAGAAGGTCTGGACTGAACACCCCTGTGAAACCTGCATGACTGGTGGTGGGCTCATTGTTGGAAAACTGCTGCACAATGGGAAACGTGGTCACTTGGAAAATTTGCACAACAATGACCTTGTGATGTGTAAAGAACACCTTTGGAATTTATGGTATTCCAAAGAGTGCACCTTTCAAATCTTGCTACTGCCATTCCCATTGTTTCTCTTTCTTTCTTGTCGATTGATTCAGCAATGACATTGAAACACATTAATGCAACAATGACCTAAGATCACGTTAATGTATTAATGACCTAATATGCAATTACTGTTATACACATGTATTCTCATGTGTTCATTCCAGAATATGCTACATAAAGCTAATCCAATACCAACTCCTCTGCTACCGGCAGAAAAACCACCTGTACAAATTCAGGTGCCGGTACTGCCACCAGCTCCTGTGCCAGCTCCTGCAGTTGCCGTTGTCACGCCGCGTGATGAGGGATGGGCAGGACCCGGCCCAGTACCGGGAGCTCCGAGAACAGGCCCTGTCCCTCCTGTGGCACAAAACCAAACTCCTTCATTCGTGGCATCCGATGTGGACTTACGACCGGTGGATCCACGTCTGTCTCGTATGGGCGACCAAGATCTGAGAGTCCCACCAGCTCCTCCAGTACCTGCCCCTCAGGCTCCTGCACGAGACCCAAGGGAGAATTTTGTCCCTGAACAGTAAGAATTTGGCACAGTTTCTATTATGACTTGTTTGGTTCAGACAGAAGTATTTACTGTAGTTATTTATTTGTACATAAGTGTGTGTTGTTTGTTGCAGCCTGCAACTTGTGGATTCATCTGAAAGGTTGGTCACTCATAATTATGGAGTGCCATGTAGCACGTTACAATATAATCTTATTTCTTTACTGTTTAGAAATTATATAAATTAAATAATATAAGGCACTGACCTAACATTTGTGTATGGGGACTGAGGAAAACCATAAGAACTGACATGATAGCAAGTCTCCTGGCTGAGATATGAACCAAGAACCTCCTGAATATGCTAACCACTTGACCATGGCATTATGCTGATAACCCACCGACATACCCTGTTGTCAGAGAGGGAATTCTGCTTTCAAAATTTCTAAGCCACCTACGAGATTGATATTGCAGAACTCTGATTTATCTGTTGTACCTACATGATGTCACTGACAGCCAAGAGATGGTAAGCAGTGCAGTCTTTAGACGTTAGGTTTCCATTTAAGCTGCAACATGAAGAATTTTGTCTTGAGGGTAGGTGAAGCACCTGTGCAAAATTACACTTACATTAAATAAAGCTGAAAATAAGCGATGATTTAGAAGAACAATTATAGAGTAAAATGATGGATTAAATCAGTCTTCTGACAACTGGAATTTTACCGATTTTGAGTTATCGAGTATTGAAGTAACGTGGTTTTACTGTAAGGATCTTATAAAAAGTTTATTTTCTATATTGTTTTAAACACTGATGTTTAGATTTCTTAATGTATGGTAATCTTGAAGTACACAGTGCAAATACTTACCTTGTACTGTTTTTCTGAACTTTACAGCTTTCCCCGTGATCCTCGAGTGGGAGTGGCAGATCGGTTTTTGCCACGTGATCCAAGGGAGAGAGTTGATCCTCGAACTGGTAAGCATTTCTGTCAACAAGCTTTACTACATGTTATAGGAGAAACTGTTGGGTGGGAACGTAACAGATGCACAGATTCAAAAGAACTGGAGACTGGATCTCTGAAACCTAAAACCCATTTTTGTTTTGTTTGTAACTGCGCACATCTTCAGCTCAAATCCCAACCAGTGCATCTGTGGATTGTACACGTGTTTCAATTGGAAATGTCACTGTAGGAACATGTGACAGTGGCGTTGCTGCAGTCAGTTGAAAAAAGTTCTTTTCACTCTAAAGAGTGAAAAATAATAGGATAGTATGAACCAGGTTGAATTCATCCATCTCTGTGATTACACAGGTGCTGCCCCCTTGCCAGTAGTGGCTCCTCGCCCACCGCAGCCTGGAGTTCCTGGTGCACTAGGTCCGCGTCCTGCAGGTGGTCCAACCGTGTCCCCAATAAGTGCTGGTGCTTCTGATCAAGAAAAGGTAAACCCACACAAAGAATTTTTTCCTGAACACATCTTAGATTACCGAGAAACTTAGCGTAATAACAACATACCTGATTTGTATGTATCTGTTGGAGGGAGGACTGCCCAGTTTGAGTCTCAGCTAGAAATGGTTCTCATACCTTTTCCAGGGTTTTAGTTCTGATGCACTTATCATTTCATTTTAATTTCCAGGGTTTTGTGTTACTGGTCAACTTTTCTCAGGTTTTGGCTAACCTGATTAGATAGTCCCCACCTAACAAGCTTTATTTTAGCTTTCAAATGTGGTTATTTTCAAGTTAGCCATTAATGGTTATGTGGTGGTGACACTACACAACTTAATATAGGGCCATGAAATGATATATGAAACATCTTTTAGAAATATGCAACTTTCAACATGGTAATCCTTTGTACATTGTAAAACAATATGGTGGCTTCATGAAGGAATAAGAAAAATTCTAACTTGACCAGAATCCACTCTTGTGATCACCTGCATGAGTCTAGCGCACTCAAACAGAGCTACATGCTACATTGTATTATGTCGTTACAGATTTACATTACTCCAAGAGAACATTAAGAACACAAAATTTATAAATTTACACATGAAACTTCATTAACTAAGACAGTAGCCTTTTCTTATGAATAATTTTCTTTAAAATTAAAATGTTAAGAGAAATCTTGACATGTATTCTACATATTGGTTTGTAATATAAAAAGAAAATCAAGGCCTGCTATTTGAAACTGCGCTAGTCTCTCAGCAACCATTTTCTGTTAAACAAATTAACCAGTAGAGAAGAAAGAAAATACTTTTTAGAAAGTGTGTGTTATTTTACTTTCAGCGTAAGGAAAGACATGATTTCTGGGGAGATTTTCCAATTATTACTTTAAATAATTATATTTATAGAACCAAAATAATACATTGAAATTGGTAGTGCTTACAATGCTTGTACATTTGTTTCTTCAGTGTCCTGTTCTTTCTCATGTAATTTACATAGACTACCTAGTAAAGGAATTAATATATGTATGTTGTCTTAGTCTTATCTGGAGTTTTTAATTCCAGATAAGACATTAATCACAAAAATATTTTCTTTTCAGGCTGCACTCATCATGCAAGTCTTGCAGTTATCAGATGAACAGATTGCAATGCTACCACCTGAACAACGTCAGAGTATCCTTGTCCTGAAAGAACAAATTGCCAAGAGCACGCAGCGTTAATACGTAACAGAAAAATATTTTGTTGCATGTTCAAAACTGATCTTAGCCCTTGTACTTTCAATGCTTTGTGTGACATAATAATTAAAAATTAACAAAGAATGAAATAAAACCTATTAATTTAATCATGACACAAAGTTTGTCAATGAAATTTTTAGGGCACAAACAGAAATAATCTGGAATTATGTGTAACTTAACATGAAATTAACATTATCAAAATTCAGTAAGATTAATTTGTGGTATTTTTCCTGCTGCCCCCTATTGTACTTTTAATTCTGTGGTGTTCGGTCAAAACCTCATTACTGAAAAATGGCCATTTTGAGACAAGTATGAGTATTGACTGAATCTTGGTTGCTCTTTCATTTGTGTAATACAAATATCTGATTTGTCATAATCACTGAAACTTTAAAAATACTCCTGGAAAGTTGTAATTTTGCAGTTATTATGTTTTGGCCAAATACCACATAAATGCGTCACACTTTAGCAAAACATGGAGTTGAATGATGTGTGATGGGGCAGTGGTACACATCTCTTCATTTTTAACTTTACAGAAATGCAAAAAGTATAAGGTAGTGCACTACAGGGCACACTTCTTCTCCTCTTCTGCTATGAGCAGGCCTGCATCCACTAGAGGCTGCAGTATTAATGCAGATCCATCAATTGTGAACAATTCCACTTCTAATGATGGCTGTCGAGTCTACAAAAAGAAAAAAGTGGATACTTTTTACTGTGCAGATGTGTTGCATGCAAAATTTTGACTCCTCTTTCCTGATAACGAATGGTCTGCTTTGGACAAGAGTTGGCAATTATTTTTACATGGAAGGCCAGATGGTGCTATTTTTAAGTGACCATGGGGCCTCACAAGAAAAGTACTGTACTTAAAAACTGCATTAATAATAAATACTATGGACAAGATATCCTGAACTCAGACTGGGATTCTCACAAAATTAACCATATCTGTAGTTACCCCATTTGATTTTCTTGTATTGTGAGTTACAAAGGTCTTGTTATTAAAATCCAAATGGTGCAGGACAGACTGAATTCCTTCACAGGCCACATCAGACCCATATACCATAGCCTGCCTACCCCTGGCCTAGGATCACTCCACTAATATTGGTGTTCGGCAGCTCACCTGTTCCACTGCAAAGTTCTTGTGCTCGAGAAACATTTTCTCATGAACCTTTTCAGAAGGCCTTCCCCCATCCTGTATGTTCATTTTACTAAATATAATGCACAGTACAAATGTCAATCAGTGAGGAGAAGCATGCATTTTGTTTAGACAAATCTGACCTTCACAGTGAGACATATCTGACACCTTTATTTATAAAGTTTGAAAAGACACAACAGAATGAAGATAGAAAAAAGATTTTTTCAATCCCTAGAAGATAAAAACTACCAGAATAATTTGAAACAAGCAGTGAATTGAGAAAAGGAAGTGCACTTGCTGAACACCATGACAGACAAAATAGTTGATAAAATTAAAACAGACCAGCTAGGTGAATACCATCCTCTCTAGAAAGCCTCTCCCTCATGGAGTTATTTGGGGTGGGGAGATGAATAAGAAAATGGACCTTCATTTTTCAGGAACACCTTGCAAAACTTACTTGCGATAAAAAATATAGGATGTTTAGCAACTTATCTGTTCCATGTTGCCAACACAATGTGAAAGTGAACAATCATTACCTTTATCCTGGCTAATAGTGGTGGATCAAAGAGAAATTCCATCAGCTTGGGGAACAGCACTTCTGGATCACAATCATGTGGTGTCTGAATATGCCACATCTGACAACGAAGACCCTGCACTGGCACGGCAGTCCACTCGGGCTTCAGTACATGTACTCTAGATTTTAAAATTTTAAGAATGTATTCTTGGTTTGCAATTACAGGCATCTCAAAGCTTGCTTATGAAATATTCATAGTCAGTCAGTGTATTACAGTAAAAGAATGGCAAGTGAATACACAACATAAATTCACTCTGTTTAAATTATGTTTAGTTATGTGGGGCCTGAGGTTTTCATGGCGACATGAATGTGGATGGTGGTCATGTTGTTATTGTGGCATGCAGTACTTCGACTGTACGCCAAAAATTCTCCCTGAGCAAGACATGGAAGCCTCTTATTTGCACCCTAGAAGGACAAAAGAAAATTCTCTTCAAGAAAAAGACTTCTCTTGGCCCTTAGGCCAGCCTTTTCTCTTATGCTCTCGGATGCTCAACGTCTCAAAACGATACTGACGAGCGCCAAGTGTCACATTCCTACTTCATGTTCAAAAGGTCCGTGGTTCAAATCTCAGCCCAGAGACTGGCTATCGTGACTGAAATTTTCATGGATTTCCTCAGTGCAGCCAAACAAATACCTGAATGTTATATTAATACTGGCAATGTTCAGAGCCACATTTCATTTCAGAAATAATGCAAATGAAAAATCTTTTGTTCTATGTACCATTCTTGCTGCTAACCAGTTGTATGTAGGCCTTCAACATTTCTGTTATTTTTAATTACATGAACAGTTACAACCAATAATTACAATGGTGGAAGCTTCCATTGTGCTGTGTACACACTTTATAGTTGCCATGGGGTCTAGACATACAAGATACAGTAACCAAATACATGACATCTTAACATGGCAAGATCATGACCATGCAACCAGCAATCATATTATTTCAAAGGTTAAGGTCTATCGAAAAGATGAAAATTGACAAGAAATATACAATACTCACTTATCAATGGGTTGGTATTCTACATTTCCATAATCCACAAACTGGATTTTCAGAAATTTCTGTTCAGTCCCTTTGAATTCTACGGCAAGAACAACAGCCCTGTACCACTGATCATCTGCAGTGTACCGAGCGCAACACGGCTGTCCTGCAGCACAAGTAATGGTTCATAAAAATACTGCCCAATGTCAACATAGACACAATGGTATGCTCCAGTATAAAGCATACTTGAAATGACCTAACTATCGTAAAGGCAGGCTATCTTGATAACCAAATGAGGGATGAGTGGGGAGGAGGGTTGGAATGGAAGAAGGTTTCTGTACCAGAGTGAAAGGAAATATCTGTTCTGCTACGAGCCTTCGACCGCTTGCTCACAGCATTGCCTGTGCTGAAACATGTCAGCAATGGCTAACACCAGCAGAAGCAGGTTTAACACACTAATTCACAGTACATAAGAAGAGGGAGATCAATAATAACAACAATATACTCTACCAATGTTTTCCTAATGGCCAGCAAATGCCTGCTTGCACAACCGTGACATGTCCTGACAGATCAAGTGGGCTCTAGGAAGGCAACTCTCAAGATAACTTATGTGTCTAGTAGTTTGACAGGTATGTCAATCCAAGTATAATACTTCTCTTCCTGTAAAGGTTGGTGATATTTTATTTGAAACCTTCACGGTGACAACTCGACAAAATCTTCTCAGGCGATCAGCCTTGCGAGAAGCTTTTATTGAGTTATGTCACTGCGAGGGCTTCAAATCAAAAAAATTTTAAGTCTGTAAATAGGTGATGTACTGTCTCATTGTACTTCTACGTCCCCTTAATTAATGAGTATTGAATATCTTATTATTTGATCCATTACTTGTTGGACAAAATTCTGTACGTACCTGATAAAAGTGATATTTTTGGGCAATTACTGGTTGTTTTATCACTCTTCTTACAAATAGATACAATAATAAATTTCACCCAATTATCTGTCAATTCTTCCTTATTCCAAACAGAATTAATAAGTCTGTGGGTCTCAACATGCAAATATTATTACCTCCTGCTTGGATAAATTATGCTGGAATCTGATCAATACCCAGCGATATATATATACCTTTCCAACTTTAAGCAGCGATCTCACTCAACTTTAAAAGAACTAGGCTCAGGCAGTAGTGGGTAAGCTGAATACATTTCAGTTTGCTTAACATACGTAGATTCTGTATCTGATAAAAATAATTCTTCCACCTATTCAAAACATCACAGGATTCTACAAGGAGATTGTCCTTCCATTTATATTTTATTGGCAAAGTTCCTTCAGGCTGTGCAGAGGAGAAGAATGCAGATATGGAGCCAAAGTGCATGTAATAAGCCTACATGAGGGTGACCCTGCAGCTTGGGGGTTGGGTGGGACAGCAAATCACCATAAGAACTGAGTATGTTATAAAATGTTATATGGGGAAGACAGGAGACAAGATGACAAAAAGATCATGAACTGAACAAAATTAAGATTTTACTGTTTTATATTAGTTCCAGAATTCAATATCAACATACCTATATATGGCTTGCTGACTAATGGCTGAGATTGTGCATGTTCTTGCAAATTCTCTGAAAGTCTCTCAAATTCCTCCTTCATTTTCAGCAGCTATAAAGCAAAAGCATTAAAATTAACACCAGGAGTTATTTCTGTGCGTCACGTCTTTAAATGTGTCATTGTTACTTTCTTTTAAACGCACATTTTTGATAAGTAAGGGTAGGCAAGAAACACTTCTGAATTTTAACAGTGATTATGGAGGATAGGACACACATTTTTTGGCCTCATGATTGTGAACAAAATTAGTTAATAATGGAAAATAAAATGGTGCAATGTTTGAGAAGGAGAGGAAAAGGGCGACCATGGATAAAATGGAAAGATTGGTTTTGATACTTTTGTAGTTACATTTAAAGCAAATGGGAAATGGAGGCAGGATATTAAATTAAGAGCAGGAAGGAAGTCTTCACGGCATGTACTCCTCACCTAATATTGTCAGGGTGATTAAATCGAGGAGGGCGGGGCATGTGGCATGCATAGGGAGGGGACAGGTGTTTAGAAGCTACTGGTTAGAAGGCCTGAAGGGAGGAGAATGCTGGGAAGACTGAGGTGTAGGACACAGGATAAAGTTAAGATGGACCTTAGGGAGATAGGAATTCTGTGATCATGGTGATGAACCTTCAGGTTCCATAAAGAAAGTGAGCTATTCTTTGACAAGCCGAGTATACAATCGACTTTTCAAAGAATATGTGTAAAGAAAGGCCTTATTAGGTTAATATTAACAGACAAGGGAATTCAAACCTTTGTATTACAGGGCTGATGGCCAAACTTAATATTGGGCTTGAATGGCTTGGTGGTATGCTACAGCAACACAAGGCCAGATAAAGTGCACAGATGTCATGACACACGGCTGATAAAGGTTATCTTGCTTTCTCTAGTTCTGATATTAACATTTATATTTGAGATCTCTTACAAGGCTAATGATGGTGAAAGTACCATCAAATAATAAATACAATTTATCAGTCTGTTCTTTGGAATTATATCAAATTACAGATTATATAATTACCTACTTTAACACTGTACAAATAATAATAAAAAATAAGCATACATCTTGGAAAAGGGGGGGGGGACTCCTAAAGTAGAGGCAGTAACAGTGAACATGCTAAAAGTGTTATGGTATGCACAGATTTCCTCACTTGTTCATGTCTCTCTCTGGGCTCAGTTATATCAGTCTCACCGAACTTATCATTGGAATTGTCACTACAGTATTCACTGTTATTATCTCACTAGGAGAGTCGATAAACTGTCCACTAATATTGTTTTTACAGTTGAGACAAAGACGACATGTTTGCTTTCATTCTACATCATAATAATGATTTACGTGTCTTTAAACAAGGTTTCACAAAGACGAACAAGTAACATTACACAACAGGCCAGCATGAGAAAATAAAATGAAATTATGTATACCAGCTTGACCATACACAAACTTCAATGTCCAAAAAAACCAAGACATTGCGAACAGTGCCTCTGTGTGGCCGGTACACAAATTGTGAGAATATCCGTGACTGATAAATGGTTTATCGTTTTACATTCTAACTTACAGTGTGTACATGTGAACAAATGTGGATTACCTCAGAGCCCTTTACTTTGCAAGGATGTATAATCATTTCAGTAGCAGACAAAATGGCTGTCACCTCCACAGCAATGGAATCACTGTCTGGTAACTTCAAATGCTTATAACATAGATCCTTTCCTGTAGATTTCTTGGGAACCTATTGAAATAAAATTAACATGACATATTTAATATTTAGACTTCATACATACAAACACTGACACCCAATCTCAATCATCTGAAAAGATCTCTACCGGTAACTAGGGTCATTTAAGATTTCATGTAATAATTAAATGGAATTTGTATTTCTAAGTGGATGTTGGCTACAAGTCACTGCATTCTAATAAGAAGTGAGGAAAATCATGAAAATGCCCTGAAGAGGGCACCCATGACATATCAAATTCTACATATGGCCTTCCACACACGAATGCATAACAAGTCATTTTCAAACAAACTTCTGTTGTCAATGCATCATGAACAAAAATATTTTCTGTGACCACAAGCAGTTTAATAAAAAGATTTTATTTTGAATGTTCAAATATAATTAACTCTGCATGTGTAAATACAGAATCATTGAAATAAAAACCTTCCTAAGGTTAATGTTTAATATCTCACCTAATTTAAGACTCATGGGGTTTGTTGTGAAATGTTAAGCAGCTCACAGTTTTTTCATGCCTTATCTGCTGTGAATGTGCACGTGTAGAATTGTGTTCCTAACACAGTCAGTACTATGGCATTACAACTCCCTATATTCAAGATTCAATATCAATAACTCATGAAATATGAACTAAAAAAAATATAAATATTTTTAATACCTTCCAAAAATTTCAAGTTTCCTATAAAATTCATAACAGTCTCAATATGAGCAAAGTTTGTAGTCCTGTAGACAGTCAATTCATATTTGATTTCATCCCAGGTACAATGAAGCATGTCTGGAGTGACAGTCACTATAGAAGCACAAATTCTCTCTCACAGGTGAGGTAAACCACAGACAATCTCCGCAAAGACAACATTTCTTACATATCCCCATATGAAAGAATTCAGTGGCATAATTTCTGAACTTCTTGGAAGCCAAGTTACTCATCCACTTCTTACAGTCTATCAATTACAAAACCTAGCATTCAGAGAGCAAACCTTAAGACCGAAATGAGTTGAACATTTACAACCGTGTGACACACTGGGTATTTTCCTGAGCAGATTCTATTGTACAAACAGCATTAAGCAAGGAATGAAATATATGTGAGATGCCGAACATTTCACAACAGACCATATGCTTCAAATTACATGAGATATTAAACTTAAAAGTGTTGCCATCGGCGGACTAGTGATTAGTGTGCCCACCAATGGACCCAAGGTTTGCAGGTTCAAACCCGGCCGAGGTCGATGGATTTTTAGGGGCGATAAAAATCCGTAGCACAACTTCCTTCGGAAGGGAAGTAAAGCCGGCGGTCTCACGTCGTATTATGGCATGTAAAAGAACCTTGCGAGCAAGAATGAGATATTTTGTTAAGCAAAATTCAGTGGCCATTTCCCACCAAAGTCTCTCCCGATTCACTACTAGATGGCTCTACTCACTACTCACAAATGCACACTTCAAAGACTAGGAAACCTCCGAAAAGGAGGCGGCGAAAACCCACAACTGGGTTGCAGAGCCAAGAAACAACAACAACATTAAAAGTAAAAAGTGGTTCTTCAATTACCCTGTAATTAGGTGCTGAGAATGTCTGGCTCACAAGGAAGAAAGAGCTCTCTAGACTGGAATGCAACATAATATCTTAAATCTGGTTACTTCATACATTTTATATAATCATGATAGCTGATGGCTGCACTTAAGAATAACTGCTCTGAATATAACATCAACTGTATGAAATTCTGGAGGCTACTGTTAAAGCTAACAAATGAACTCAATGGATTCCTTGGGTTCTAACACGAAATTGCTTCAGAGTGCAGCATACTATACTTTATAATCATTCTCAAATACTGTCTTCTATTCCAGCAACGTGGAAAAATGAAAACCAATAATGCAGAACCATTAAGTGGCAGAAGATGAACTAGTTAAAACAAACTTCCATTTCACTATGCAGCAAAATCTTAAAGAATACAACACTTGAAATTAATTACAATACAGTGGATTCCAGTTAATTGGGACACATCGGGACTAGACTAGACTTTGGCCCAATTAAGCGGCTGCCCCAATTATGTGAAGTTGCACGTAAAGAGTTTAAAAGGTTTGTTCTTCAAGATTTGTCCCAAATAAACGGCTGCCCCGATTAACCGGTGGCCCAAATAACTGGAATCGCTGTATTTTAGATCTGAAATACTTACACTTACATGTAACAAAGGACAGATGGAAAGAATAAAAATACCTGTTTTCCTTCTTCTTGATCTATGAGATCATTCCACTGTACAGACACGTCTAATTCTGGGGATTTCATATCACTAATATTCCTTTCATTGTTTCCAGCCTCTCCATTTGAAACTTCAGTTTCTTCGTATTCAACTTCATCTTGAATTTCTTCCTCACCAAAAACAATGTTTTCAGTCTCTTGCTCATCTTCAATAATAACTTCAGCCTCTTCATCTTCAACATGATCTTCAGTCTCTTCCTCATCTTCAATGATAACGCTTGTCTCTTCATCTAACGTACCAGTTTCAGAGTCAGGTTTCACGTAAATTTCAGGTGGACTGGTGTATATCGCAAATTGCATGCTCACAAGGAGTTCTGTGATATTTATACCACCAGGCCCAATCAAAGAAATCTGCAACAGAAACAAGACATTTTATACAAATATCATACTGCACAAGCAAAACAATGGAGCCACTAAGAAGTATAAATAAAATATTGTCAAAAAACTGAATGCAAGCACTGAAAATTAAAAAAAGAGGGTTATAGATTTACACTTTATACTTCCTCAGAAAGGGTACCAAAGTCTGAATGTCCATTGGTCTGTTATCTGGTATGATCACACCCCACTTGCTAGACAGGACATATATCTGAGCACAGAGAAAAATTGACAGAATATTTGCCTGAATTACCACCTCATTCTGTAAATAATGTATTAACTATTGCTGCCTGAGCAAAGTGTTAACATGGTATGCTTATTATCCCACTATGTGTTACATAGATATCACAATCTTCATTACTTTATTATAACTCCCAGTACACAACAACAAGGACACAACTTTCTTCCTTCGACAGTATTCACTATAAACCATTTGGAACTGACATGAGAAGTAACGGAATTTCCTGATCTATTAGTGGAGCGTGAGACGAAACATCAATTGACTTAACTGCTATACTGAAATGTAAATCTGTTCTTGTTAAAATAAACTGCGTCGAAATAATGAAACTGCTCATTTATTACGACGATCATGTGAATATAATTCCCACTGCCCAACATAATACCACACGGCAATTGCTTTATGCACAGACTATTTGCGAGGTGTTTGCACTGTAACACTTCTGGTTATGGTCATCTACCGAGACCAGAGATGGAGAATCAGACAAAACTATGGCTCCACCGTGGTCTGATGACCCTTTGAATGACCGCTCACAGCCGTTCACCTCAGAACAGCAACGACCAACAGTAATGCATATGCCAAGGGCGTTATCAGCAGCTCTGCCTGCGAGTGAATCACCTTCCATTAGACACCACGGCTAGACATACACTGGCTTGTACTTTGACTATTGCAAGCTCACATCTGCTTGCTTCAGTGTTTGGAGTGCAAAAGCTGATAACAGTGCTATATTCCCACACTGAAGCTGAGTCTTCCTATGTCACAAGCAGCGCCAGGAATCGTCAAATCGAGGTGTACAAATGAAATTAAAGCAGACAATTTCTGGAAGCTAAGAGAGGAAGGGAAACAAATTAAATCGCATGCTGTACTGATATTTCACTTACCAGAAGAGGCTGACCTATTCTGGGTTCCTGCTTCACAGTGACATGGCACTGTTTTTCTACAATGGTTACATGGATGAAGTCCAACGTTGACACAGGCCATTTGCCATCCTCTGAAGCCTGTAATAGATGTTGATGTTATCAACATTTATTTCATTGTAACATAAAAACAAAATTTTTCAGACATAGCTCTTAATCTTCACCAAACACAATCAACCTTTTTTATCCACTGACCTGACTCAGAATTCTTTCTGTACATAAACAAATTATTACCCAGCATCACAACCAGAAAGAAAAAAAACTCTAATATTGCATATGGATTGGCAAGGAAACCTAAAATCTTACTACTGTTATATGTTTGCACACGGACATACACACACTTCAGAACACATCACATAGTTTGAAGTTTCATGCAGTTCAGACTCTCTGACAAGAAATCAAGTGTGCCTTTTATCAGTCATAGAATGCAACGAGGCTGATCACAGCCACCAACTGATCTGGCATACGTATTTCCTATCTATGAACTCAACAGCATAACAAATCTCAAGCAAAGCATCACAATTTCATCTGTCACAGGCATCAATTCTTCAAAATGGCATAACAAATCTCAAGCAAAGCATCAAAATTAGGTCTGTCACAGGCATCAATTCTTCAAAATGGATGACGATGAGGATGCATGTGTCAATATGTTTTACTTCTGAAACTGCTTGACAGATTTGATAAAATATGCATTTTCAGGTAAATTTAATTAAATCATATCAACTCAATGTAACCAATTCTTCAACAATTTTCTAAAAATGGCTCAGCAAGCAACATGACATCAAACAGTATTAACTTTTACCACCCTGCAGGGCCAAATATTCTGGACATTGTTTCACTGACCAAGCAAAGGAAAAGGATATGAAATCATTGTACCTGTACAATCACTCCGAATATAATTCACATTTTCATGACAGAACACATTACATGGACTGAGAAAAGTGCATCACAGCTTCCGTGCCTTGCACGGACGATACAATCTACATGGATGACTTGGAATAAAGTGTGAAAGATCTTGTAAAAGTTTGCTACAGTGTAACATCTGAAGTTACTGTTTAGTCTCACTTACACTTCATAGAAGAGACAAAAACACTTTTCAAAAAGGAATGTAATTAACAACATTTAAAAATATGCAAACCACACTCGACAGTCCTGGAGAAGATATCAAATTCTAAAACTCAACTAATGTTCTTTAAGTAATTTTAATAACATATTCAGAGTATTTTGAAAATTATGATGCAAATTTTCAAAATAATAATTTCATACAAATTTATAGTACTTGATTCAAACTGTTTTCTCAGAACAGAATTTATGTGGGTTACCAAATTCTTCAAAGGAATACAATAGCTATGTTTTATGGGAAATAAGATTTCCCATAAAACAAAACTGAAGGAAAAATATGCCCCTCTTCTATGTACTTATGCAAAGAGATGGTAAGGCTAATCAGCCATTTCTTTAATGACAAAAATACTGACTATATTAACATACAGCAATGCAATAACATGTATTTTTGAGAAATGGAAGCCTCACAGCTGGTTACTAAAACTACAGGGCCATGAAAAAGGCAGCAGAAGGAAAAGACAAGTTATTACTACCACAGAAAAAATATTGTTGATGTGTAGTACGTAACATTTCCAAATACACAACGATATATCAGTCAATATGTATTTCTACTTACCGGCTTAATTCCCTCTAACTTGCATTTATAACACTGAACTGGAATATGACCCATATACACATTCTTACGCATTTCTGACGCTTTGCATTCTTCAGTATTACCATAGTCGACAAACATAACTTTAACCGTTCGGTTTTCATTCACCTGCACACAAACAAAAAAAATTCTACAGTAAACAAAAACATGTTACAAACTGACAGCTGACAAAATCTGTAGAGTCTCAGAGAGAAAATCCCAAATAAACAAGCAGAATCAAAATCAGGCACATTTTAGTGAACTGCCTGTCCCTTTTCCCCATATACAGACAGAGTGACTGAAAAGTCATGCAACCCATTCCTGACACACGTTCTAATTGTCAAAAAATACATTTAATCAAATTTAAAAACAAAAGCGTTGCATTAAGCGTCTGCCGCGTTCAGCGATGCATGCATTCATTCTTTTCCTCATCTCTGATGTAACTCAGTAAAGAGTTTCTGCAGCAATATTTGAAATGGACAGTTCAATATTTTCCTTGCCAGATTTGTTTAACAGAGGAGAATCAGGAAATGAGTCCAATCTCTCTTTTATATCATCAATGACAGCATCGTTCTGGATGGTTCCAGGGGAAGGGCATTTGTCATTCACTGTTGGATTCTTCAGGGTTAACTATGACTTTCACTACCAGTGGGATGTCAAATAAAGTCAGCCTGTCTCTGTATCACCATATGTCAATGACATAACAAGATTTTCTATGGTTCGTGGAATACAAACACTAACCAATGCTGGTTGCCAGTCACTACAAATCATCGGTCAGAGTGGGCTTTGGAAAACAGAATTTCCTTCGTTGTAGTCAAGACCTGGTGAGCATAGTAAATGATTGGAGTGTACACCCTCACACCATTCAGTATCTTAATTTATTTATCATTTATTGCATCTTCCAAGCTTCTCTGCCATCAATAATAAACTCTCATATGTTTTCTTACCCTAAAGCTCAACATCACACACCTTTAAAGTCTGACATTTTTATCTCATCTTGTCTCATGTTAGATTATGAATTTTACACAGGTGTAAACATCCATAGACAATGATGCATCTCTAAATCCATACACCAATAATAGTATTACAAAATATTTAACTTAATACTAACCCCGACTACTTTGCCACGATACCACTTCTTATCGGAGTGATACTGTACAATACACAGTTGGCCTGGAAACCAATACTGATCATGAGGTTTAGGTTGAGAGTTTTTGAAGCGTGAATGGAGTGCATTTCCAATGACAGTAAGAGTATCAGCACCTGGAATAAAGATCAATTACATGTGCTAGACTGTTAAAATAACAGGTACAAGACATTCCTATTTCTACGTGCAGCCGAATCTGCCGATACACAAGGAATGAAACTATACAAGCTGGAGGTATAAAACAAGTTTCACATCAATTTGGGGGGGGGGGGGGGGGGGG
>NW_019060061.1:148400-170372 GCF_000696155.1 Zootermopsis nevadensis
GTGTGGGGGGGGGGGAGGAGAGGAAACATTCTTCATAGTGTGTTACTGCACGTGCACAAAACTCACTACCTTGTACCAAGATGAAGGCATTGTGAGATAAAATCTGAAATTCACAAATTATGTAAATAAATGTTACATGTTATGTTATGAATTACGTCCTCAGTGACTAATATGGGCTATTAGACACTCATTGACATGTATTATCGTTCAGATCTTCCTTGTTACACAATGATGGACCACATATGTATTTAAGATCAATTAAAATGTGCATCTATAGAGGTCTGCATAGGCAGAAATTTTAGAATTTCACCTGGCCTGGCGGAAGAACCATTTGGCCCAACCCGGCCTCAGACCAAAGGTTATCTTCAAATGTGTTATGCACATCCCATATAAAGCCGACTTCCTTCTGTTCCAGCCCAAATAAAGCCCAATCTATTTACAATCTGCCCTGACTCTCCTATCATTAATACACATTACTTTTAATGCATAAATGCTAGTAATCCTTGAACAAATTAATTAATAGTGCTCTAAGAACACCTCAGGTTATTCTGGCATTTCAGAACAGTACAAAGATATCAGATGCCAAATTTGTAAGGCATTATCTCAAACTATTTCTGGGAGGGGGCAGCTACAGAAATCCCTGAAAAAAAATCAAGTCAGTAAGATTTGTTTCTAGAGCTTGACTGGGGAGTCACAAGCCTAAGATGAATGCAACTTAAAATATTTTTTTTGCATAAAAAAACAGACAGAAGAAGAAGAAGAAGAAGTAGAAGAAAGGCCAAAATGTTCTATATAACATTTGACTGCAATCATTTGAACCTGGCCTGAACCCAAACAATATCTGTGCTACCAGGCCCAGGCCCAGGCCCATGCAGACCTCTAGTGAAGGGAAAGGAACCCTGATACCCACTGGAAAAGTGGCTGGGTGAGCTCCAGAGCCGGTCTGGACGCAGAAAAATCCCTTGCTCCTGCTGGGGATCAAATCCTGGTTATACAGCAGCATAGTCATATACTATACAGACTGAGCTCACAGTTTACACCATTAATGTATATGAATACAAGTTTTAAGCATTCATTTTAGTTTGTCACTTCTGTTTCATCTGTCTATCAGAAACTGATTGCTGTGAGCACAGCTCCAACCCGGCCTCAGACCGATCAGAAACTGATTGCTGTGAGCACAGCAGCATTTCAAATAGATCGCCCTTCACATGCAATTACACACCAAGATTTCCCTGATATTATTAATTTTATATAAAAGTATTTACAAAACGAAATACTATCTTAATTAGACAAAAAGCTTTCAAATGAAGCTATAAAAATCTTGTGTTATTAATATATTCAGGTAAATAAATTAACGTAATGCAAGTTAGCTAAGAGGTTAGTGCATAGGCCTTGTGCACAGTCTCATCACTGAATCCTGGTTGAGCCCAAATATTTTCACTTCTTGCAACTTGAAATGTGTTACATACCGACTTCTCTCAACCTAAAAAGATGATGATCTGACCACTGGAAATCTATTATAAATAACTCTCAACTTACTTTTCTCCATGTCATAAAGATAAATAAAGCAGTCATCATCTACATATGTAGGTGCAGCGATGAACTCCTTCTTAGTGACTGGTACTGGGGGGAGCCAGTCGGACTGTGCAAGAGACAGAGGCTGCTCCTCTTGCTCGTCTCCAGTCCCGTCCTCAGCATCGCTGAAGCTGTCGTCACAGCTGACACATGGAGGCACTTCATCGTTCTGCCCGCAATCCATCTGGAGCAAAGAAAATTCAATTAAAAAGAATAATTAAAGAAGCGCCATAAAAAGAAAATTGCGTTGCTGCAGATGACAATGATCTTAAATTAAACAGAAATGAAAGTGGCATCTGTTGACCAAAAACTGTCGATGTTTAACAACGAATTTCCTGCAAAAACATAAGAATGAAATCATTCAGAAATGTTTCAAACACATATCATAGAACTAGTTTGTTCCCAATTTTACTCAGGCCACTTTCTAGCAATAGAAAGCATATTTACTGCTGTTCTGGGCAAACGTTTCATGAAAATTTTCATCAAGGAAGAAAGGCAATACTCTTTTTCCACCAGTGAGCAGTAAGTCATTACCAGATCATACAAGCATTTGAGAGAGTTCTTATAGTTGAAATGCAGTTTCTATCACAGAAAATTTTCCTTTAAGTAGCAGGTGACATTTGTACCCATTACATTTCTCCTGTTCCTGAAGATAAAATTTCATCACTATGCCAGTAATGAACCATTATTACACAGAATGCCTCATACTTTCTGTCACTTGTTGAATTTGTACCTTTATCACATTATTATTGCATTGTTTTACTTAATTGAGATAACTCCAAGACTTTACAGTAGACACACAGATGCTACTGACAAGTTTTAAGATTTATGTCATCATGTACCTTAACAGACGGCTGTAACGAGTGTGCAACAATTTTCTCATTTGCTCTTTGGCTTTGTTCATCCAGTTCTTTAAGTACGTGTAATGAAGGAATGCTTTCAACTTCAGATTCTCTGAAATGTAAAATAAAATCATGTTAAAAGTGTAATGACTAAAGAGCAACAACACACTCACCATATTTATGTAAATCCAATATTGTACCAGATGGGCCACCAAACACCATCACACAGGCGAGTCATAGTCTGAACTCATCACCTGATTAATGGGCTTAAAGCATGGTGAACCACAAAGGTTATTCACAAAAGCCAATGCAACAAACATTTAACCTTACCTTCTGATAGGAATGGCAAGGCCCTGTTCTGCTAATTTCTTATTTAGCGTGAGCCATTCCTCCTGAGTTGGTTCTAAGGGTCCGCCTTGCTTCACCCATTTTACCCACAGATCCACAGGCAGTGAAAAATTTTCTATGTCACCCTGTAACATTTCACTACATTCAAATGAAGAAAACATGCATTACATTGTCTTATTTATATATACAGAATAAATATTTAATCATGCTGCAAGAGACTTTGGAAATATAACACATCTGCTGGTCGATAGCTCTGCCAACAACATAATAAAACATAATTATGCCACTGGACATAATGGTAGGATTGAGCGTACATTAAACATAAATACGAGAAGGCAACAAAACCAGTGTGAATATCAGCTATGGCGCACACAACAACATAACCAGGCTCTGTTGGAATTACAGCAAGAAGCAAATACTGTGTGAAGAAGTTCTTGGATATGCTGGAGAAAATGAATCAGACAAAACTGACATTTTATTAAAATGTATACCAAATGAAGTGCGTGAACACTGTGGTGTGTTGGCATGTAAAGCTGAAAAATAATAATAATAATAATCCATGGCGTAACAGCCCTCTGAGAGCCAAATCCGACTAGCTGGCTGCTGGCCTCACGTTCACATGCCTCAGCAGAGGTGAACGATCATCCAACCAGATATAGGATGACGTGTGGTCAGCCATTGCCAGTTTTCATGACCGGATTACGCTACCCACTGTAGCTCCCCAATTTCCTCAGGATGCTGGGTTGGCACCGGTCCCATACATGATAAATTTCTTTCCCCGAGACTCGAACCAGTGCGCATTCCGTATCACCGGTCCGAAGCATGATGCCTCAGACAGCGCGGCTACTGTTCAAAAGTATTGATCCCTTCTCTATCCTTAAATCCCCATCAAAAGTACTGATCCCTTCTCTATCCTTAAATCCCCACAATTAGAGAAGGAAAAGGGGAACAAGGTGAGGGTGGGATGAATGCGAGTCAATGGCACTGGCAGCGAATGACGTGAGGAGCAGTGTCACAGCCTCTAGCGCCATATAAAATTGCAGCAGGCCTGGTTGTTTGCTAATGTCCACAGTCTGTCAGAAGAATGATTTAACTGTGATATTCCTGTCACAGGTGCAGTTGTAGTTTACAGAGTTGTCCCCTCAATGGAGGAGTAAACAAAACTCTCTTCCAACAACGCAAATGTTGCTCTGCTCAAGCTGGTGGCTGAACCAGTGACTAATGCCAAGACAGAGCACGTACCAGTGACATTGGCTGGTTGTTCTCCGTCCTTTAAAACAAGTCATGACGGAGACGTTCAAAAACATCTGTTGTTTCATCATGTATTGTCATTTTCCTATTCAATGTGAGTATTTCTTAAACATTTTGCTTTGATTTTCTTAAGTTAAAGTGTTCAATCCTGATTATAGCATAGAAATGAAGTGCTCAGACCTGAACACAAAGCCTGAAATAAAGGTCTGCGTGTAGTGGCTGGCCTGTCAAAGACAGAGAGAGAAAAAAATTGGTAGAGAAATGTATACTAGAGCCAACTTGTTGGTAACTGCATTAAAGACAGGGTAAAACAATTATATAAAATAAATATTTCAAAATCAGTGAAGTATACAATTCACATACCTTTTTAGTGATGTAGATGTTTGAATATTTGGCAATTTGTTCAGCAAGGAATTCACATGCCAGACACGGCCATTCTCTTTTGTCTCCCGCAGCATATATTCCCGCTAAGTGACATTTAATTGCACCATCGCGTATGCCCAAAAATTGTGGCTCAAGAAGCTGCAAATTTACCAGTGGAACTACTTCTACCTCAGCAAAATCCTTTAAGAACACCTGCAGAAAAACGAAAAACGTCACTATGAATTAATTTCCTAGAGTTCCATTTTAATAATATCCTCTCACTGAAGTCTTTCCTCACAAGTAGCTTCTTTCCAAAAGGGTTTCCAATTCTGTATGTACTACTCTTACTGTCCTAGAACTCTATATGCCAGACTGAATCTAACCTAACCTCACTTAATCACTTTAGCAAAACCATTTGAAAAGTACAAACCACTGAGCTACTTGGTAGGAGATTACATCCATTCTGTGTCAGGTCATCATTCTTAGGTCTAAATATTATATCTTCTCCTTCTTCTTTCAGGATGCATAAAAAACTAGGTTCAAAACTTTAATTTACTAATTTTAATTAACAGTGTTTTGGAAATGCTATGGAAAAGGAATGTTTGTGAACAGAATAACAAAATGCTCTTCCAGGTTATATTCTGGCTTATAAAACATTTATCATATGAGAATAGGGGATGTGAACTCAGATACTATGGGGCTGTCAGGAAACTTAATTTTGGGGTTAACAGTTTAGTGGTATGCTAGTGCAGTGCACCGACAGTTGGACAGCATGTAAGATGTAGCACATGGTCGATACAAGATAAACAGTATTTTTAATTGTTACGGTCCCTCCAAAGTACTTGACTTAAACCATGCCTTCACTTCCATTAATAATATCAAGTACAGTCCTTATTAAAAAACTGATTCACTGCTTTTATTTGTGCTAATGTCTCATTCCCATTTTCAAAATACACAATAAACTGCAATTTTTTTACCATATATTGATGTGACGCAGCAAGAGAGAGATTACAGTTCCAACAAGATCACACACTTCAAATTGATATGAAAGTCACTAACCTTAGCTTGCTCATTTGGAAGCAGCTCCACAATAATAGCCCTGTACCACTGCTTGTACCGTGCACTAAAGGCGGAACATTTGTTGTTCACTTCCCACTTATCCACATGAGAGCGGCAAGTTTCATAGTACTCCTGAAGCTCGCACATTAAGCTGGAAAACAAATAAATGCCACTTTTGTTCTTTAGGAGTAGAAAATACCCACAGAAAATTAAAATACTCAACAACGAGCTGGTGGTTCAAGTGCAACAGGAAACAGACCTTTCAACTTATGTCCACTTACTTCTTTATTTGTTCTTCCTGACTAGCAAGTGTCACGTAGATACAACTGGGTGAAAGGCAGCTCAAGACTTTCACTTCCAAGCGAAATGGGTCCTCCACTGTTTCAGACTTATCTGCTCCATTTTGTTCAGATACGCTCACATCTCTAGCACCACCATCCACATGCTGAGCCTTCACATTTGCAATTGGTTTATTTTTGGTGAATTTTGGTTGCATTTGCTGTAGATATTAAGACAGAATGCCATATTTTTACATAATACTCATGAACACATTCACCTCAGGAATGGTACAAATTCTTCAGCCAAAGTTCAGCATCAGACACGAATGAAAAGATTTTCACTTATGTTTGATGTCTAGTTAATGAAATACACTGTAAAGTAAGTGACAAGAGGTAGAGTCCACCGGCCAGGAGAAAATCCCTTGGGGGGGGGGGGGGGGGGGGGGTTCTGGTGTGGTGCAGGGGGAATGTTTACTATCAGGTGGACTAGAGGGCTGCTATTGGTGGGAAGTATGACATGCCAGAGCGTTATACTACTACACACAGACTGAAAACATCAAGCAGTTAAGAGTAGCGTGTAGTGAGCGCACCTGTAATGTGTTCTGTGGGTGTTGCGATAATATTCTAGATTAAATCGCTGTGCCTCTGTGAGGTAATCTTAAAGCCGTACTCATCAGAACACATGAAAAATTGTCGTCTGTTGTTCGTTCAGTGGTTGTGGAACGAATGCTTTTAGGATGGGTCGTCACTCATCGCAAAATCTTGCGCATGTGCGTATATCGAATTCCTAGCAAGGATTTTCTGGTGGTCGGAGGACAGTACATGGCATTGACGATCAAAGGAGGTTAGACAAAGTTTCTGACAGCCGTACTTAATCGGACATATTAGTGATTTTCTTGAAATCAGTGAATTTTACACAAATTTTATGTAATATGTTCCAATATGATTCATATAAAGGATCATTTAGGACCTTTAAATGAATGTGTATGAAACTTATACACAGTAATAGTCGTATACAGTGTCATATGTTAAGTGCTACAAAAATTTATCAAACCTATAGTTTGCGACCTATTCCACAAAAAGACATACACAACCTGTACTTACCTTAGAGTTACAAGGTAATGGAGGAAGTGTCAGACCATCAAGTTTATGGTACTCCACCAAACTGGAACTGTGAAAGGTGACACAACATTACTATCTGTTGAAAATTATTAATAAATGTACAGCCTTTTATTTCTGCCATCACAATCTTCGTTGCAATGCTGAAAATGTGAATGCCATCATCACCATCATCAGCTTAAAGGTTCAGACCAACTTTATATTCCCTTCTACATTAACATCTGCCTGAATAATCATTTGCCCTTTGCTTTTTAAATACTCGCAACACAAAATTTAAAGTAAACTACACAGAACAAGTGAATAGTACAACTAAAAAGAATTTATAAGATTACAATTATTTATGAGTTGGGAGAACAATTTTTGAAGCTGGTGATTTTAGGGGCTGTCTTTAAATTCAAGGTAATTCCAATATAAATTCTTTTTTTTTATATCTTTATGATGAGAACTTACCTTACTCCTACACTGGTAGCAAAACCATCTCTAACCAGAAGAGCATTGACGCACAAATCGACATCAGACAGTGATTCATACAGTGTCACTTTCAGCTGGTGTCGCTGCACCTCATCTACATACAAGCGAAGAACCTTTTTGGCTGTCACCTTTATTATGTGCTCCCTTACACCAGGCACCCAGTGCTCCTGATTTGGTACAACATCACTCAGAGAGCAGTGAACAGCCTACAGAATATAATACCTTTGTTAAATGGATATGGAAAACTTTGTACAGTGCATGAAGCATTCTTCAAATCTGCTTAGGAAAGCAAAATGAAAACTCTGCAATTTGCAACATAAACAATAACTGAATTCCATGACTTCACAAACTATGTTGTGCTAAAAGTGTCCAAAAAGGGATATTTACCTGTGCGGCTATACGCAGGAATCTCGTGTGTAGTTTTCGAATCTGGTTCCAAGGCACGACTTCCTGATTGCCGTAGTCTACATAAAACACTTCTAACATCTTGTTGCCTGGAAGATCTATGATCTTGGCCCGATACCAATTCTTATCTACACTGTATTGAGCTGCACATGTCATGCCTGGAAAAGAGACACCAAGTTAAACTCTTGTAGCAATCAAAGTGTGTGGGACTCTGGTTCTATTCGACTATGTCAAAAAAAGTCACAACAAGGATTAAAGATTCAAACAAAACAACAAATTCTACACAGGGAAAGAAAGATCCAAGAATGCCAAACAGATCAGGAGACAGGTACGTTACTGCAGCGAGGCTGGTGGATGAAAGAAGAACATTTATCAATAAATGGTACACATATTCCTATACTGTTAAAAATTACTTTTATGTCATTCAGACAGTAAGGGCTACGGACAAACTTAAAGAGAACCTGAAAGAACACAGAACTCAAAAAAGAAGTAACATTCCAACCAGTCAATATAACCATGGGTACAAATTAAAAATGCAGATCTTTGGACCAAAAGACTCTAATCATTTTGTACAATTACAATTCTTTGATCATAATAAGTGAATTTTATCAATAATTTTGTTGCACTGACAGTATATACAATGTGAAACAATAGCAAACCTTCCAGCATAAAAAAATGCTGGCATCTCGTCACTGTATTTTATACTATCTTCTTCGTCCTAAAATTTAAACGTATCGTGTGACCGCCAAGCCTCTCCATCTGTCTGTCTTCCCATCGCACCTGCTCCTAAATTCTTACAAAGTTTCCCTTCTCTCTGGATGACATCTTTCCTAACCTCTTGTTCCCATCTTGATTTTGGTCTCCCCCCAGGGCATTTCCCTTTCACTTTCAAGTTCAAAACCATATTTTGAATTCTCTCTTTACTCATTCCTAACGTGTGCTGATACCATCTCATTCTGTCAATCTGTTAGTTTGCCTTCCAAAGAGTTTCATTTTAGAACCCATTTTCTTTAAATATTTCAGTTTTTTCTTCTACACTTACTAAAAATCTCATCTCTGCTGCTGTTAACCTACCAACATCTGCCTTGGTCCACATCCAACTTTCTGCAGCACACATTAATATGGACACGCAGTAAATTTTAAGCTTCTCTCAAACCAATGTTTTACAGAAGTGGTAGCAGCAATACCTACACGGAATCCTGCACTCAGCGTCCATGACTGCATTTAGCTTTGTGTAACTTCGTACACTGTATCACACCACGTGCTCCCACATAACGTGTCGGTTTGAGAGAGCCATTAAACAAGCACGCTTTCCCCTGCTTGGGCACTTCCCATTTGTAGAGTATGCCCCTTATATGTTAAAACTTTCCTGCATTTCTTATATTCCTTGTAATTTCTTATGTAACACTTCCATCTGTCATCACCCTGCTTTCTAAATACTCAAAACACTACTCTACTTTTATGCCATGACTGTCACATTTTATCCATCCCAGCCCCTGCAACTGAAGCTCATTTTCATGACCACACAGTTATCTAAACTCAACTCAAAATCTTCACACTCTATCGACCATTTGACATTTATTCTCTAACGTGCTTTCATTCAGTTCCAATATAACCATGTTGTTGGCAAAAATAATAATTTTTTGGTACTCCACTCTCTTCTACTTCCGGTAGTATCACCTCATACTTAGCCCACATGAATTTGGACTGCCTGATGGACTAATCACCCACAACACACAGTGCAAGTCTGAGACTGAATACTATCTCAAGATTAAAGGATACTAAAGTCAGATTTATCAAACAACACAAAACATCTAAAATGAGCCCAAGATACCATGGGATAACAAGGAAAACCTGTGTGAGATTTAAGGTTCTCACAGTGCAGATAATGACATTCTTGTTCTGGGTCACAACCCAAATGAACAACGCTACCATAACAAAAGTGAACCGATACAGTTTGCTTTTTCTGCATATTTGGAAACAATTACATGGCAAGTGCTTAACAACTATTACAAAAACCTCAAAACTCACAAAGGGCACTTAATATACTGATCAGGACTTACCGACATAAGGGGTATATACAAGTCCTTTGTTTCCAGCCTTTGCATACTCTCTGTTCATATCCTTCATTACAGATGTCAGGTATTGAGCGTGTTCTCCAAGCTGGAAAACAAGCAAACATTTCACAAAATAAGCTCTGTCATACATCAGCGCAAGTTAAAAGCTTTTATGACACTCTTCACTTCTGGGCCAAAAAGAAAAAGAACTCGCACGTAATTTATGTTATGAGCTACTTTACATAGAGCCAGATGTTCAGTAGCTGTGAGGTGGGTCTGAGGGTTCAATTCAAGGCAGAGATAAGGATTTCCTTGTCAGCCATGGTCTTCTGGGTTGTGACGCTGTGTGGAGGCTCAGTTTCAAGTTCAGGCTTCTTACTTTGCCCCTCAGTCCACTGCTGCACCTTGCACCCTCTCACACGTACCAAACCAAATTCTTAAACATGACATGCATCAGGTATGTTTACGTAAAATTGTATTTAAAAAAAGTAAGGTATTTGAATAGACACAACTTACCCTTTGTACATAGAAATTGTGAGGTGATTCAACATGGCTCACAACAACATCCATAACTTCTCCCATTTTAAAATGGTCTTTCTGGAAGTAATTACTAGTTCTCTGAGCTAGGGTGACCTGAATTGAACAAAGAAATGAGCTGTTAGTAGCTTCACAGAAACAAATGGTACAAAGCTAGTTACTACGCTGTCAGAGCACTGAACTAGTATCAAAGCAGAGTAATTATGAAATTTTCTCATGGACGAAAAGATAACACGTAGAATTTAACTCAGCAGGTGGAAGGAAACATGTGTCTGATGTGATGTGAGCTGCAAACTGAGACAGCTTTATAAATATCAATACACCCACACTGCAGTAACTTCACTTAATTTTTAAAGTTCTCATTTTCCTTATTTATGTAAACCATGGGAAAATACAACTTTTATTTAGAAATAACACTGAAGTAGCAAATTTTCAATACAAGTTAGTGACAAAATCCTTACAAAATTTTTTGTAAGTCTTAACTACGACTGTCTCTCTTTCATCTTCTGTTTCTTGTGACAGTTTCATTACTACTGTACGCAAGGGTTTAGAAAGCCCCTGTGATGTAGGCAGCCTGGTAGGCAAGTGGTGTTGTGCGCGCGTGTAACCCGCACATTTCTGGCTGGAGAACATTGGTCTTCAGTGCAAATAAATTTGTAACAAGTCTTCGCTCCTTTCCGCTGCTCCATGGTATCATTATTAATTTATTGGTTTTATTATAAAATTTATAGGAGACTAAATTCTTATGCCAATTTTATTCGACAAATGTGCATTATCAGCGTTCATATGCCCAAGTGCAACTATTTGTGTCTCTGAGTATAGCAGAACGACATCCTTCTTGTCATATTGTCAGGAAAATTATCTCCAATTATGCAAATAAGCTGATAAGCCCTTCTAGCTCAGTGCCTTAAAATCACTGAAAATAAAATTGCACACCAAATGATGCCAAGTATATTACCGTTTGCTTCGTTTCGGCTTTGAAGTGAGCGTACTCTAGGAATACCAGGGCATCTCGAACTGAGACAGGAACATCGCTATCCTGGGCATCTCCAGGGACCTGACACAGGTCAACCTGGTATGTGTTAGCACTGTGCTCCATTACAACCATTTTTACACGGTGACTGGAAACAGAACACAAAGCTGATGCAAATAAACAATAATATTATACTACATTCTCAGGAAGGACTTTCCTCCGTGAACTCAGTCACTTCATGTCCAAGCCCCTGAAACTTCCCGGTACACAGTTTCTGAGATCTTGCCCACTCTCTATACAAATAGATTTCCTTACCACTTTTTGAGAAACCCCCACCACTACACAAACATGCACGCACGCACACGTCTTCAACACTCCTGTAACAGCATAAATCACCGCGCTTACCCATTCACCATCACTGCAAATGTTCTAACAGCTTCCTGTGACCACTTGTCATTTGACGGAGCCAAATCAAACAGTGAGCAATGGAGAGCCATTGCTGGTGTATGAGCAAATCTTGGTGGAATGCAGCGAAGCCTGTATGAAAAGAATACACGTAATTATAAATTTTCTAGCATGAACTTACCATTTTATCACCCTCCTTTTCAAATTTTAAAACTTTGCATACAGTGCAGTGTATCAGAATATCAAATAAGCAAACAAACAAACTATTAACACTATAAGTGACACTAGTGCCAAACGCATTTTGCCCTCAAGAGGTCATCATCAGTGGCAAAAGGGAATTAATTCATAATCAAAAATAGTTTTAAAAAACAAATCATTAACTCAACTTCGTTCTATGGAAAACAATAAACATTCCATATATTTGTAAAGACAAATATACCACCGTGCAGGTAGTGCCTGAGTAAAGTCTGGAAAGCAGGGCCATACCCCAGACCTTAATGTATTCAAGGTCAAGCTGAGTCTGGAACACTGGGAAATACCACACACGTATATTAATTTATATACATACGACATGGATCTGAGGACACGGAAAACCACAGTCTCCTCTCAAGCACACCGGGCGACCGCATGATGCAAAAATGTACAGACCAACAGACACTACAGAACTGACAACTATTCCAAAGTCTCACACAAGATATTTACAGTGAGGTAATAATAAGAACAAGCTTCGGATTTCTACTCACCCTGAAGAAGCCATTTCTATATTTTACCATCAAAACTGACTCATTTCTCTTCTTTGCCATGAATCCCTACAGAAATTGAAGTATTCCAAGCTTTCTTCCAGTAAATAACATCCACCACATTAACTAGAGTATGTGATGAGCACCATCCTTGCAAAGCGCTGCTGTGTTACTGGAAGACTCAAGTCCACAGCAAAAGTGGCTCAGATACCCAACTAACCGTATTTTGAAGATATCCGTCTTCTGGGTTATTGCGCTGTGTAGTCTGGTCGATGTTAACCAACGATGCCCTGATGACGGAGGCAGTATGACCTCTGAAACGTTGGTTAACATCGACCAAACTACACAGCGCAACAACCCAGAAGATGGATATCTTCATACTCACCGCTGTGAGAACCTCAAGTCTTACAACCGTATTTTTACTTTCCCGGAAGCCACGCTGGATTGGATTTTAACACCAATTTACAATCCTCATGGTAACCAAAGCAAAGTGTGGATGATCATTCAAAGAAAAATAACGAAGTAGCACTTTCCACACTGTTCTAAGAAAATTCTATTCTACTGAAAATCAAATATTGGGTATCTCCTGAGAACTGTCTTGTGGCCCCCCAAGAACCTTATATATTGAAATACACTGTCATTTGCTGTTAATAAAATGAAATGAAAATCTACATAAACCCCTGCCAAACTGCTACATTGTTTTCATCAAACTGAGAGGGATGGGGTAACAGTGAACACTCCAGATTCCTAACTTTGTATTCAGGCAGTACCTAATTTGATTCTTTCCTGGACTACAGGCTACGTATTCTGCCAGAATTTTATGGTTTCTCACAGTTAATAGATAAATCCTGGAACAGTATAGAGAAACAAGCCATTATCACCTCCTTTCAAATCCTTACTCAGCAATCAGAACTGCACACCTGTTTCACATGACACCATATAGCATCTACAGGTAACAGTCGAATTAAATTAAACCAAGAAACAACTGATCCAGATTTCAGCAAAATATTAATAAAAGTTACATGAGTGTGTATCACTCACTTTGTGCAAGGAACGACTTCAGTGTTCCCATAGTCAATGTAGAGAATCTCCAGCAAATCGTCCGTTGTGTTCTCAGGCGATGAAGGCCGTTTATCTTGAACACGTGCTCGATACCACTTTCCATCAACCTGATACTGCACTATATACAGACCATCTGTAACATAAACCAAACCACCATTACCACAACAAGGCAATGAAAATGAAATTGAAAGAAATGCAACTTAAACACAAGAGGATAATATTAAAATAGATAACAGAAAATTGGAATATCAATGAGTACATCTGGCTTAGGATAGGGACCACAGCATGAGCAAAGAAATGGACATTTCAGTTCCATAAAAGGCAACAATTAGCTTCTCAAAGACTTTTCTTCGTGGAGTTAAATACTCAGACAAAATAATTACTGGGAGACAAAGACAATGTCTGGATTTATAAGAGAGACAGAAACGTATATCAGTCTGGTGACAACGTCATGAAATCTAAGGGACTTTCTGAACTCTCCCGTTAAGTCCCAGCATTTTGTTATCCGCAGTTTGTAAATCACTGCACCAAACTAATATAGGTTTTTTTTTATTTACTTTTAAGCACAGACTCTGGAGGTGTGTTGAAAGTGTGCGCATGTTTGCTGAGCTGTTTACAAAGATTCGCAAGTGTGGCAGCATCTCCTGCACGATGAACATAAAAACTCGATGGGTCACGTAAATGACACACCGTCACAATGTCTGAGCTGCCTGTAAAAAGAGGGAAGGTACAGCATACAATTTGCTCAAGTAATTCTTTATGCCTGTTAAGAATACACATATTTCCCACTTAGCATGCACCCGTCTAGAAAATTTGAACTCGAGAGGATATAGAAATATCTCCTTCTAAACACCAAAATCAAATTTAACGCATCAATTATATTAAAAACTGCTTCAGTAGTGATTGATTTCACGGCTGAAGATGGAGAAAGCATGTTTGTCTGCAAGTCTACATGGCTCCACAACCCGGAAGACCAACATTGAAATATATTCACAGTTGCGAGAACTCAAATCTGACATTCCGACGGCATAAATCCCGGAGGTTACGTCACAATCACAGTTTATAATTCTTCATTTTTACCTTTGATAATATTTCCTGAAAATCTTGCATCTGTACTCGAAATACTGCTTGCGGTATGGCACTTTTGGTCGGGATCAGCCTGTTCTACGTATGACGTGGCTTCAGAAGTGCAGGAACTAACTGACATAGCTGCGTCTACATTATGTAAAGGTGTACACATAAAAAAGTAAACAGAACAACAAAGACAATAATGGGGAACAACTTCTAAACTTCACAAGATGAATGCACTGTATAAACAGCATAACGCAAAAGAAAGTGAACCTACCGTTTTCAGAGTCCTCATAAACTGGCTCTACGACAAAATCTTCTGGCAAGTCTTTGCTTTTTACGATGCAATACGAAGTATCGACATTTATCTCCAACTGACAGTGGTTATCTATCTCAGCCAAGAATGATTCATCCACAGTGAATCTGAAATGTTCAAGTACAGAGAAAATTGATAAAATGAATGCCGAATTGGCACAAACCCCATCACTTCCTACCTAAATGCTTTAACATATGGATATTAACTTTCTAAGAACCTGATGATTAAAATATACAAAAACAATATTTCTGCCTGTTGTTTTGTATGGGTAAGAAACATGGTCTCTCACTGTGAGGGAGGAACGCAGATTGCAGGTGTTTGAGGAGGATATTTGGGCCTAGGAGAGAAGACGATGAGGCATGGAGAAAACTGCATAATGACGAGCTTAACAACCTTAAAACTTAAATCATCCAGTTATCAGCAAAGAATATGCAAAACACATAAATTCACCTGACTGAAATATCAGCGCTGGTTCCGTCAGTAGTCACAAGATGACTGGGAAGCTGCTGGACAGCCAAAAGTCTCTCGGTAATTTCCAACACTTCGACTTTGTCTAAATTTGACGGATCTCTAGCAGCAGCCGCTTCTTGTAGTACCTCACGTACATGTTTTATGTTCGAGTCTAGTTCGTCCACTAATAACTCCAATCTGTTTGAGTTTTCAGTCTTGGCTCGCATCAGCCTGTCCATCAGCTTCTGTTCCAACAGCTGCAGCGAACCATGAAGGTACATGAAGTGTCGTGTCACCAATTGTTCCACTGGCGTTAACTTCTTGTTTGCTGTAGGTACTAATAAAACGTCCCCCAGTTTCTGAAAGGAAGAAGAAAGTTCTGAAGTTTAAAACACTTAAAACTCGTAGTTCATAAGCGTGGAATGGCAAGCATCCTTTCCTGCTAGAGATGGTCACGGTAACTCAGGCGGATAGTACCACTGTCATTACGGCGATGAAACATCTAACACTGGGTAAAATAAGTGTTATTTATTACTGTCTTTAACTTCGTGGCAGTGATTACAAAACTCAGGATGCATTTAAATTCTCTTCACAGTTAACCTGAAGTAGGATCCCCGCTAACCAACAGCTGAACTTTCTCCAAACCTTCCAGAATCAAAGGAAAATATTTGTGTGTTCAATTTAATGTGCTGATATGAGTCGTGACGTTCACAACAGCCTGCCAGTGGTCACTATCCTGAGCCAACCAAATTTCCTTAAGATATTATACTCCCATCTATGACTACGTCTTCCGAGTGATCTCTTCCCTTCAGGATTTCGAACAAAAATTTTGTTCGTACTTCTCATCTCCCCTGTGCACCCAATATCTGGTGGAAAGTATAAATTACAAAGCAGCTGAAGACAGTGGGTGGCAAAATGAACAACACTGACAAGAACGAGAAGGAAGTGGCGGGTTTTACATTTCTGACCAGTGTTTGGCAAAGCTCAGAGGGGTCGGTTTAGTTCAATGCCATTCGTCGTCAATGGCGAAACTGCCGCGGGTGAACTTCGAATGGAGATGGTAAGATTTGCAGTTCTTGGACCTTTTGAAACTCTATTTACCTTCAGATAGGTTTCCAGTACTTAGTGACCATACACCCCTCTTCGGATGCAAATATGTTTGAGTCCTTGGAGAACGGATCCGATCGGAAAGGTGCCTTCGTTGACGTCGTAAAGATACAGTTCCAAACTTTTCTCACAGCTGTTCCTGCGTCCTTGAGCTCCGTCAGGAAGGCACAGGTCATGGCCGCACGCCTTCGGATCGGCCACACTGGCTTCAGTCCCGTGCCTACGTCATGACGAAGACAGTGGGGGAGGGGGCGACGCTACAGGGCGGCCAACGTGCTGACATCCCCGTATTTTACAGGACTCGTCAATTTGCTTTAGATTCTAATCAATGCCATTAATTCCACTGAGGCGCTGACATCAAAACGTCACCCAGGCCTCAGGAAGAGTGAAGCTGCCCCGAGGGGCTTTTCCACCCATGGATCTCGGCCATTTCCGGAGATTGCACTCCTTGGGGGCACCCCCCTCCCCCCAGGCAATGCTCTCCACGCCTGATACAATTCCGCAGAAAAAAATACGGTCAATTTACAATTCGACGAGGCGCTACAGCTCAGAAGGCCAACATCGACATTTCCACGGCCCTGACAACCTCAAACCGGTACTTGATATTCGCGTTTCTCTCCATTCTACAGTCACGTTCCGTTATAATTATGCGCTAGTAATTTTTGGTTTCTGTATCCTCCAGCAAATTTGGAGGCCAAAAGGAGTACGGGGGAGGGGGGGGACACTGATCTACAGGGATTCCTTCCTAGCATCGCTGTCCTAACAAACCGGAGAAGGCAATTCGCTTCGATCTTCTGCCAGAGGCTGCGTACGTTAAACCGGGGAATCCACAGTGACCTGTCGCCAGATTGCACGCTTCAAGGTTGTTCGCTGCCCACTCAGGAACGTCCCAACATAAAATCAGAGTTCTACACTACACAGTCAGAAAACAAGGCAAAAACCAAATTCTGGACGCTGTGACATTCTTGAAAACGAAGTTCTCTACTGTTACTTCCGATATTCTGAGAAACTGTGATGACAAACGCTGATTGGCTCTCGTCTTCAGCAAAGGTCACTACTAAAAAGGCATAAGTGCTCCTACTGGACCCACAGAGTCTGCACGTGAAGACTCGAGAACGCGTGAATGCCAAACAGATCGAATGAGCGTTTGTTTGATATCTAACGACGAACATGGCGGAGAAAATGGATCCATTACAGCACAAAATGTTCAAAATGGCGCCCATCCGTGTGACCACGAAACACACAATTTTTCACAAAAGGGCATTCATTAAATGCCCGCACGAAATTTTCAAAAGATTTACTCGAGCCTATAAATAATAAAGGTCAAATTTTATGCAAATTTGATTTAAATATTTGTGCTCCCAGTTTAAAAAAAACTCTTTATAAACTCGGCAGGTGAAAAACATAATTCACAGGTCCGGTCTGCGTCATCGAAGAGACACAGAGAGAGGTAGAGAGAGGGGGGGACAGTTCTTGGCCTGACGACCTCTGCCGTGGCGTTTGGGAAAGGAGGGAACCCGCTCTTCAGGTGTGGAATGACGTCACATCAGCTTGGTTGACCCCAATCCAAGACTCTCTCTGCATGAAGCCGACTGAAGCCAGTCACTGCTATGGCTTGGCGTGCAAGACAACCGACAGCATGAACTCTCTGCCATTCGTGATCCTGTTGGCACAGCTGCTCGCCTGCTCCTGGGGTAAGTGACACTCGAAGTGCGCGTTGGCCGAAACAGCTGAAGAAATTCAATTTCCGCTTATTTTCGGGTATTACGTGATCGCCGGAGGTCACCCGCGCTGTTTCCAGCTTCAAGGAAGTTTTCTAGACAGATTTTTCGCTTCAAGCAGGTTTTAATTTCAATCGCATCTCGCGGGTCCATCCATAATACGTCACGCCAGTGACGGATTTGTAAATTCGACCCCATGGCCTAATTTTGGAATGACGTCGTGAATTTCGACGCTGAAAAGTGTAAAACTGCCCCCCGGGGGGGGGGGCGTTTCTCTCCATTCTACAGTCACGTTCCGTTATAATTATGCGCTAGTAATTTTTGGTTTCTGTATCCTCCAGCAAATTTGGAGGCCAAAAGGAGTACGGGGGAGGGGGGGGACACTGATCTACAGGGATTCCTTCCTAGCATCGCTGTCCTAACAAACCGGAGAAGGCAATTCGCTTCGATCTTCTGCCAGAGGCTGCGTACGTTAAACCGGGGAATCCACAGTGACCTGTCGCCAGATTGCACGCTTCAAGGTTGTTCGCTGCCCACTCAGGAACGTCCCAACATAAAATCAGAGTTCTACACTACACAGTCAGAAAACAAGGCAAAAACCAAATTCTGGACGCTGTGACATTCTTGAAAACGAAGTTCTCTACTGTTACTTCCGATATTCTGAGAAACTGTGATGACAAACGCTGATTGGCTCTCGTCTTCAGCAAAGGTCACTACTAAAAAGGCATAAGTGCTCCTACTGGACCCACAGAGTCTGCACGTGAAGACTCGAGAACGCGTGAATGCCAAACAGATCGAATGAGCGTTTGTTTGATATCTAACGACGAACATGGCGGAGAAAATGGATCCATTACAGCACAAAATGTTCAAAATGGCGCCCATCCGTGTGACCACGAAACACACAATTTTTCACAAAAGGGCATTCATTAAATGCCCGCACGAAATTTTCAAAAGATTTACTCGAGCCTATAAATAATAAAGGTCAAATTTTATGCAAATTTGATTTAAATATTTGTGCTCCCAGTTTAAAAAAAACTCTTTATAAACTCGGCAGGTGAAAAACATAATTCACAGGTCCGGTCTGCGTCATCGAACAGACACAGAGAGAGGGAGAGAGAGGGGGGGACAGTTCTTGGCCTGACGACCTCTGCCGTGGCGTTTGGGAAAGGAGGGAACCCGCTCTTCAGGTGTGGAATGACGTCACATCAGCTTGGTTGACCCCAATCCAAGACTCTCTCTGCATGAAGCCGACTGAAGCCAGTCACTGCTATGGCTTGGCGTGCAAGACAACCGACAGCATGAACTCTCTGCCATTCGTGATCCTGTTGGCACAGCTGCTCGCCTGCTCCTGGGGTAAGTGACACTCGAAGTGCGCGTTGGCCGAAACAGCTGAAGAAATTCAATTTCCGCTTATTTTCGGGTATTACGTGATCGCCGGAGGTCACCCGCGCTGTTTCCAGCTTCAAGGAAGTTTTCTAGACAGATTTTTCGCTTCAAGCAGGTTTTAATTTCAATCGCATCTCGCGGGTCCATCCATAATACGTCACGCCAGTGACGGATTTGTAAATTCGACCCCATGGCCTAATTTTGGAATGACGTCGTGAATTTCGACGCTGAAAAGTGTAAAACTGCCCCCCGGGGGGGGGGTCATAATGGAGACAGAACAGATCAAAGTCTGCACGCGTCTCCTGCTTCTCCGATCAGACACGTGAACCACTCCGCACCACGTCCAAAAGCCAAAACACATTTGGCATACTTCAGATGGGTGTGGCACCTGGTACTCATCCTAAGGGACGGGATGGGCGGAGAATGCAGCAAGCATGGCGGAGATCAAAAGCCCGTAGGGAGTGTCTGACGTGAATCGGAATATAATATTCAAATCGATCTTAGAGACAGAGTCTGACAATGTGTGGGCTGGAATCATATGGTTCAGGACAGGGACAGGTGGAGGGCTCTTGTGGACAACACGGTAATCAACCTGCACGGCCAATAGTTTGCCAAGAAAGACTCCGCTCCGTGGAAGGAGTTCCTGTGCCCGAATCTCCGCGTGGAGAAAGGCCACCCGGTGGTCGTCAGTCTCGGCTGGGAGCAACGCCCAGCACCAGACCAGGACAGCGTCCTCTGACGTCCTCCCCAAAATCACCATTCTTAATCATTCGACGACAATGTCTGTTCCTTCGGACCCTCAGAGTGCACCATGCCGACGGCGACTACTTTTAAACAATGGCGAGAGAACGTGAGAGTGCAGGTGAAATTTGATTTGTACATCAGCTTACTCAACGCATCGCATTACGAAGTCACAACGCGACTAGAAACGACGGCGTACATATTTGATACGGCATTGCCTCATTTCTTTTGAAATAGGAATTCAGTCGGACGTCGAGGCGCTACATATGAAATATTAAACACGCTCGGTCTACCTGAGCAACTCGAAGAGCGCGACAACGCCTCGGGGAGGAACTGTTGTGTTCAAATGGAAAGCTGCCTTGCCTACTTCCGGAACTGGTGACGTCGAGGGGCGACTTCCACAATCGCAAACTTGGAAATGGTCTCATGGCCACTTGGAGAACGCGCGTCGTTACCGGCGAGTGCCAAGATGTTAAAGAGATCTAAGGTTTTCACGGCGGTGAGGCCGAAGGCGGCTGTCCTCTGGGTTGTTCATCGCCCTGATGATGGAGGCAGCAAGAACCTCTGAAGCTTTCGAAAACTTGTACCATACTAAAAGGCGCTATAACCCAGAAGGCAGCGTCTTCGGACTCACCACCGTGAAAACTTCAAACCCTGCCTTTCACTAGGTTTCCACATGAATACTCTGAATTCTTCCTTGTTTCTCCATTTAAGTTACGTGTCTCGACCAGCGCAGAAGCCTCGGCTACTTGGACCCCAACAATACCCGGGGAAAAAAGGGCTCTAGAAACCAGTTTCCCCGCGACGCCCAACCTGAAATCGAGAGGTCGAGGGCCAAATCCTCCGACACTCACTCCCGGGCGCCCTGGGTCCACGGGGCTCTTCACCAGAGGCCGGAAGCTCGCGCTGCAGGATGTCGACATTCAGGGGCTTACGGGAAAATAAAATCCACGCGCAAGAAGGAAATAAGTTTGCCTCTAGACTCATGTGTACCAGCAACCTGCAGCTTACATGGACTCTGAAGAAGGCATTACGTAAGAGGCGCACTGAAGCACTGAAGCGATGCCACGATGACAACGCGAAAACCAACCATCACATGGCGCTCTGACCAGATGGGACGGGTTTTCCACGCTTCACAGACCTCGGACGTAAACATCGGTCGGAAAAAATTACATTGCGTTAAGGACTGTCCTGATTAAAAGAGAATCGACGTTCCTCGAGGTTAGAAAATCGAAGACCTTATCGCAGAAATCAGCAAGACGTGAGGAGGATCTCCGACTCGAAGCGTTGTCCTCACCGAACGACAGCTGAATCAGAAGCGAGCAAGCAGGGCAGGTCCCACGCCCCATCCATTGTCTGCAGACCGGCCCCGACCCACTGCGGGCACGCGACAGCCCACAGTGCCTTGACCTAGCTGACGCATGAAGGCATCGGGGTTCCTGGTGATATTTCAGGGTCTCATGGCGAGTATGAAGATTAGAGTCTTCTAGGATCTCACAGCCCTGATGATGGAGGCAGTTCTCACTTCCGAAACGTCGGTGAACTTCTTTCAGACTACACGGTGCAACATCCCAGAAGACAGTCATCTCGAACCACATTCGCAACACGTAACTGACCGAGCTTCAGCTACGTTATGACCGGGCCTGAGCTGGGTTGGAAATCGCGCAGGGGGTGAAAATGTGCTTCTGATACTTCAAC
>NW_019060061.1:174289-210143 GCF_000696155.1 Zootermopsis nevadensis
GAAAGACGTACGAAACCCAATCTGCTGTTTGGTCGCGCTAAAATAAGTTAGTAATGACGCTGGATGGGAAAATTTTAAAAAGTGCTGCTGGCACTGGGCAGCTTTTAGAATCACAAGGCTAAAAAACGCAACGACTGATACTTTTCATTGTCGCTCGAATTTTAAAATGAATACGGCAAATGGAAGGACGGGCATAAAAAGGCTGTCCCGCTATACGCCATGTAGGCACTTGGGGGGGAGAGCAGAGGTATAGCTCCTCTCTTCCTTGACTTCGGCACTAGATGGGGGTGAGTGGTCGGCATCACGCCCCGGCCAGCTTTACTCCTGGGAAAGGACCCCCGGTACCCATTGTAGAGGCGGCCGGTCTGGACGCAGAGGCTAGAGGAAAAATCCTCTGCTCCCGTCGGGGATCGAACCCCGGTCGTCCACCACTGGGTGTTTTCGTAGTCACACCGAGGTGCGGTCGTTTAAAGAGTTCTTAACACCAGCCTCGCTGGATCACAACCCGCGGCGTAAAACTGTTGCCTTCCCTGCTGTGCTGCCATCTGCAGAGAGCAGCAAGACTGCAGTACAAAGCTGCTACTTCTTCAGGACCTCTAATCAACATCCAACTTTCACAACATCAACGGAAGAGACAAGCGCCGCAGTTCCAGTACTTTGAAACCAGATGGCAAAGCCTCTTACAAAAACCGAGTCCTAGTAAAAACAAAGGAAAGCTGTCCCACTATACGCCATGTAGGCGCTTGGGGGGAGAGGCTGTATAGCTCCTACTCGGCTCTAGATAGGGGTGAGTTGTCAGCATCACGTCCCGGCCGCGGTTACCCCCGAGAAAGGACCCCAGTACCCACTGGATAGGAGGCTGGGTGGGCCCCAGAGCCGGTCTGGGATCAAACCCCGGTCGTCCAGTCCGTCGAAATATTTGTCAGAGCCACAGAGACCCCGCACAACCAACAATAAGGCGCGGTAATCAGAAGTTTCACGATTCAATCCATCGTATGTTACAGCGTCCCTCAAAATCAGCTGGCGTCGTCTCATTAGCCTGTGCTTCTGGATTTCCAAAGGCCCCGACGTTTCAAACCGTCACTCTTCTCCTTCCTAAACGCCTCTAAGTTTCCGGGGCCACCGCATTCCTTTGGGGCCTCCAAGCAAACGTTCGCACGTACTTAAAGACGAGGGCAAACGACCTTTCTGAAAACATCTCATGTTTTATTTTCTGGACTGTAGTTCAAGTCCACAGAGAGTCACGTGAACGTTCTGCTTCTGTCTTACTGACAAAGATTAAAAAAAAGGTTCAACGCAAATGTCACTTCCTCGCTCCCGGCCGGAACTGTCATCACACAGGTTACGTTATGGAGCGACATTTTACTCGTGGCGGGCAGCCACGTAGTTCCATCCGTACGCCGGCAGGTGGCAGGCGAGGTGCAGCTCTCTTACTCGACGAGATTTCCGACGCTCCGAGCGACAGCGGATAACGGGGGGCGAAGTGCCAAGGCCACGCGGCAGTCGTCTGGATGCCATGCACATCTTTTGTCCGGACCCCTGTCTTTGAGCTACTGAGCCAGGGAATAACAGAGTGACAGTAACCACAACCACGCAGCAAGCCACAAACACTGCCCCTCCCTTAAATGAGAGCTCTGATTCTCGCGCCTGCGCAATGTCCATCCATCCACTTCCTTTACACAAACATTACAACACACTTTTCCCACAATTAAGTGGAAAGTCGACCTTTTTTGTTTGCAATAAACTTGCTGCGGGATAAACAATGAAAGTGCGAGCGGATCCAAGCTTGCAATGCGAAGAATAAATCGACCTAGCTCCATCAGGAAAAATAATGGTAAAACAATTAACACATTCTATAACGGAATGACGCAATATTTTAATTTCACTCACTCACAATGCAAATGCAATCTCCATTGTTATGCCACATTTGCATTTGAAAGTAAAGGTAAAATTTAAAAAAAAAAAGATCGGTGTTTTCCAACCGATGGCCCTACAATCGCTGCAGGCTCGCGGCTCAATTCATACCAGTCCAATTTTATTATATACAAGCCATGTGCAAAACCTGCGGCCAACAGCATTTGCTTCAAGCGCCATTTTGACTGCGACTCGGCAACCTCGCATTCAAGACGCCAAACCCCCAGAGACACGAGTGCTTCAGTCCCGACCTCAAAGAAAACACAAGCTTTCCAGCTGGTCAACGCCGTTTGTCCCCAGAATCGAACGAAGGAGAGGGAGTGGACACGGTCATCAGGAGTCTTCGAGGGCTGATGACGGCTTGGGAAGTGATCGCTGTTTGTACCGAGGACCGTGAGATCCCACTGAATGCGAACACCTGGGCTCCGTGTCTTTAATTCCGTCAAAAAACTTTTTTTACGAGACGCCAGGCACTTGTGAAGAAATACGTCCTTGCATTTCGACAACACGACGTGGCCTGCGCGGGCCCTTCGATAGTCACTGCGATATTTTGCGTTCTTATTAAGGCTTTGACCGGGATGTTCTTTTGTTAAATCTTACGTGGTACCGCCTGATTCGACTTCTAATGGTTAAGTGAAGTGTTTTCTTCGCGGTACGGTCTGGATTCTTAAATGCTATTTAGACGAGCTTCGGCTTCAAAGGGTTAACCAGCTGATTTTCGTAATGGTGAGGTGTAGTGTTTTCTTCGCGGTACGGACTGAATTCATAAATAATATTCAGACGAGCTTCGGCTTCAAAGGGTTAATCCAATCGAACTGTTTTAAACTGCAACCATAAATAGATATTTTAACATGGGTTGCGCGACTTTTGGATCAAACTGTATAACAGCCGATGTCCGTCATGAGTACAACCCCTGACGCTGTCAGGATAGCTTCTGGGTTCAAGTGCCAATGAACGAGGTTTTTCAGCTCAGAAGAACGGCGCTGAACGTACGTAAGCAAGTATTTGTCGCAATTTCTCCGCAGTAACGATGCGAGCACGCGGCTTGTGGAATGTGAGACGAGACTTGCGTATCTCAGATCCTGTACACAGTTGGCAGCACCTGGGAAAGGAAACGGGCCTGCGCCTGGTTCACATCCGACCTCTTTCCGCGCAAAAGAATTCAAATGAAAGTGTGAAACTAATTATACAGCCGAATGACGCAATTAGAATTTGTTGTTCTTGGATGTGAGAAGTTCTTACGGTTGCTAAGTAACGGACTCCGGAGCGAAAAAGAAAATTCATGTCGGAACAAATCCAGAATTAAAACTTTACATAAATTAACTGTTACGAAGATGACCCAAACCTTGTCGAAAGATGAACCTGACGTAATTAAGTGTAAGAGGCACTTCCGAGGCCGGTACAGAATCTGGTTCAATTACACAAGACAAATAAGACGTAATCAGATGTCATCCAGCACAGAAGTTGCCTTCCGACATAAAACGAAACTCTACAAAAATCCCGGAAGTAAAAAATTTCCCCACTTTTACGAAGTCAAAACTTCTTCGCCATCGGATTGCAACGCGAGCAACCTGAATCCAGTCGCCACTTCGCGGTCTAATACGACAACGCCCCTTCTCATTTCCTCCCATAAAATCACGATATAACGTAGTCTGCAGTGATTCCCCCCCCCCATGCTTCTCGGTTAACTCCTTTTAAAGGACCCCCCCCCCAAGTTGCAGAATGGAGATCGATTCCCCATTTAAATTATACAGCGCCGATCAGAAACGAAATGGCTCAGGGGTTTTACTGTGGAGAAGTTCTCAAGAATCTGGTTGTGGACATGAAAAGGACAGACAGACAGACGTACAATCGCATTACAACGCGTTCAATCAAAGAACGCGTGCGTGATCAGCATCGAAATGCATGTCCGTGCAGGAGATACAGACGCTTCGGAGGAATAATATTCCACCTTCTTCAGTCCTGAATTACACGGGATCATACTCACAAGACCAACATCGACATAAAGAAGGATGTCTTCTGGGTCGTAGCGGCCGTGTAGTCTGGTAAGAAGTTTACCAGCGTTTCAGAAGTCCTTGCTGCGTCCATCATCAGGGCGATAATCACCCTGACAAACCAGAAGACCGCGGTTAAAAAGAACCATGTCCATCAACGTAATTTCAAATCTCGTAAGAGCGCGTCGTACAACAGCCTTGGTCAAGGACGTTTAAGAATGTGGGGTAGCATGTGCCATAAGAAGGCTCGTTTAACATCCGGTACATCCAGCAGCGGGAGACTGGAGGATGAAATGAAATGAAACTGGCTTCGGCGGAGGCGGAGGCAGGCAAGGCACTTTCGCGCACATGGTCGCTCTGCAGGTGAAGGCGTCAAACACTTTCTCGTTCTTCGGCCAGTTGCTTTCCGACAACCAGCAGCAGCAGACGTCGGTGGAGTGCAGACATGCGGCCCAACACCACTCTACTCGTAGTCGGTAAGTTCCTGAACAGGATACACTTTCTCGCGACTTGTGCGATGGCCAACGCACATCGCAAATACAAGGTTTACTAGCCCCTACATCGTCTCTGCCTTTAAATTAGTCGGGGTTTCTTCACTTCAGAGTAACCGCTGTCCAAAACACACGCACACTCGAAGAACATCAAACGCTAGGCTCGTCTAGACGTTAGTGCGGACGAATTCATACAACAACAAAAATCCTCCGAAATTCAAAACGTCCGCGTCTCGAAAACAAAACTAAAAATCAGAACTACAAAACGGATCGCCGTCTTCTACGTTTCGACACGTCACGCCGTCATAGCACGACCCAGAAGACGACGCTCCACACTGACGCACGGAGTGAAAAAGTGGGAAGTTTCTCACGTTCCAGCCGCTCGGAAAAATCCAGACACCGCGAGGTGGCGAAGAGAATCGAACCCCGACCGTCCAGCCCGAAGCCCAGTTGCTCTCCCGACCGCAAAATTACACTCTTGATGAAGGTAAGATCAACTCAAGATCTTGTCCCGTATCCAAAAGAATGTTTCCAATTAGTTTCATTGTTTCGTACGTGTAATGACGTGGTTGCCCGAAAACCGTAAACGTAACAAGTCTGACGCAGAGCAGCGACAGTTCCACGCACATTCAATGTCGACATTGCATTCAGGCGAGATGTCAGCCTCACGCTCCGGCCCACTTAACAGCAAGGAAGTTTACCCAAAGAAGGGGCTTGCTTCATTTTTCCCAAGTTCCTCTTACGTCACACCCCTCGGCGCTGTCAGAAAGCGTCCAGGATATCCGTGAACAGTTCCGAGCCCTACGCCACACGACCGATTCGAAAAACCTGATCGCCTTCGCGACTCGCAGTTCTCATTGTCCGCAAAGAACACGCCTTCAGCCATCGGCAACCTGCGGACCAGAAACACGGACGCGGGCGCAGGTTAGCACAGCGGTCAAGCATTCAGGGCGCACCCAGCTCCAAATCTGGACCCAGCTTCCGCGTATTCCGAGTTCGTCGTGGTTCTCCTCAGACCTGCCTTCTGAAACTCCTTGATATGATGACAGTCGCTCAGCCAGTCAACTTACTTCCGTTCATCACCGTGTTCACAACAGCCCGCCACTGGCCTCCATCCTGAGCCAGATGAATCCACTCAACATCATACTACACCTTCCTTGGTTCCATTTCAATGTTGTTGTTCCATCTATGTCTAGTTCTTCCGAGTTGTCTTCCCTTCTGCTTTTCTAACCAAAATGGTCCTTTCTGAATGGGAAAGGCATCAGATAGGCGACTACACACCTGAATTTGCGAAACCAGTTCCACGAGTATTCGGAATTCAAGTAGAATGTCGCTGAACACGTTCCTTGTGGATAAACCACTGGCTTTCTCGAGCTCTAAAGAACTGATGTCGTGGTCCATTGCACTCCGACGTTCGTGGACAGAAGAATGTTGGACAAAATGGCACGTACGAGAGTTCCGAAGTGTTTCTACCTGACACCCTGTCCAACAAAACTTTGCGTTTGCAAAGCCTTTCTTTGTAGCTTGTTTAAACAGGCTACACGCAGAGCGAAAGGCAGATCGAGGCACACTCGTCCTTCGAGCAAATCCAAGGAAGTGGAACGGGCACGGGGAGGAAGGGGGTGGTCATCTCCCCTCCCCCCTGCCGAATATAGGATCACGTGCTGGGCGGGTTGCTGACACGGTCAAGGCGCAACGCGGAAATACAAACCCGCGACCCTGAAGGAGATCGAACCCCGGGCAGTCCGCATAGCAGACAGCAAGAACTGATCCATCCAAGCATGAAGCACCGCGTGGTCTGGAAGAAGTTTACCAACGTTTCAGAGGCCCTTGCTGCCTCCATCATCAGGGCGATAAGCGTCCTGACTAAAGATTCTTGCACTTCGCCGGAGATAAGCCCTGACAACCCAGAATACCGAACCTAACGCCATATCTACCCAGAAGATAGAGCAGTAGGTTCCAACCCAAACTATTCCTGACGCCCAACGTCTATGTACCCAAAGTGGTCAACGGTCGCTGCAACAAACTTTCTGAAAACAACGAAATGTCTTAAAGCCTACTTTCTACTCGACCGACCGCTCGGACGTCAGTCCCCACGACATATGAAGACCGTCGTTGCGTTATCCAATTAAGACACCCGCGTTCTTGTTCTCAAGGCACTTGCGACGTCCCAGGACGTGAGATTTCGCCGTGCATAACCGAGCATTGCATAAGCAACTCTGGCGCACTCGGTGGACCGGCGTTACGCAATTAGTTACAGCTCCAGCTCTCGAGAACACGAGGACTCGGCCAACCGAATGACACCAGAGGCTTAGCTCTCCTGCTTCGCTTTCGGGAGGTCTCGGGTTCACATCTCGACCCGCGGATACAGGGGCTCGGTGGTTTTCCCCAGTTCCTCCGGACAATTTACGGGACACCACGCCAAGACCGCTTCATCATCATCGAACCATTCGTTAAACTATACAGGGGCGGAAATGGCTTTCCAAATCTGGGTAAACGCTCCAGTTCAGATGGGACGCCCGGGGAAGTTTTATAGAGCAACTTCGGGAATTTGTTCCTCCAGGTATCGTTTTCGGGGCTACAGTCATGCCATCTCACGGCTTTCAATCAGTGGACGGGGATAAACGTTTTCTGGTCCATTTCCAGCCCTGATGTGTCGTAAGAGCGCGTGGAGCCTCAACGCCGCGGTGCTTGACAGGCAGAAGGAGAATTCTGCCTTCGCCATGGCAACTGAGACCTCGAGTCATTTCAGACTCCGACACATTTTGTGAACGTCACCCACTCCGCAAAAATTCTCCGCGAAAAAGTGAACAAACGAACGGTATATCGTGAAAGAAACAGCGCATTCGAAAGGCCCACGGCCAAATTCTTACGCAAACCGTCATTAACTGAGTCAAGGACATCTCAGAGGCAGCGATATTTTGCTGGAGAAAGTTAAAACACGCGAAACCTTTTAACGCGCGTACATTTGTGTCAAGGAACACGTTTTGAAGAAGTGTCCACCTCTGGAAAACTGTCAAAGAAAATAGTGTCTTCATCGCCCAATAATCGGAATTAACTTTCTCCGAATAGTCCGCGGTCACTTTCTCTCTCGAAGTAGCCAATTGGACGGAGACCGGATGTGCCACGGTCAGCGGAAAGATTCGGGGGAAAGCGACGAGGCCGCTGTCGGTCTCATGGAACCCCGACCCGTTGCCAGGTCACGCGAGATCACGAGATGCGTGTACAGACACTGAGGAAAACCCCGGAGAAAAAGTGCGCTCCGCACTGACAGGTTCTACCAACGTTTCGGAGAAAATAATCGCACCCATCTTCAGGGCGTGGATCGCTTATACAGCAATGGGAATGAGGAAGGACGGAGACTGAGAAGCTATTTAAAGGACAACTTACGACGAAGAACCTACAAGGACGAACTGAAAGGGTCCCGTTCCACATTCGTACAGACGTAAGCCCGGGAAAGTGTCTTGACGAAACTGAACAAAGGGTGAAACATCGAACGGAGATGCACAGAGCGGCCGTCTTGGGCTACGGGAGAGGCCGAAGGTGTTCCGGAGACAACCTAATTCCTGGGGAGGGCGGGAACCTCGAACATCGTTGGGGCAAAGCTCTCCATCTGCTATCATAACCACGGCACGAAGGCGTCGAGTTCCATGCGTTCTCAAGGTCGAAACTCGGAGATCACGCGACCTGGTCGATCAGACGACATATCGGGAGTCGAACCAAACGTACTGACGAAGACAAAGCATCACTGCCCCTACCAGACATCGAACTCCGTCCTCCTGCCCGTAAACTGATCACTATATCTAGTAAACCCTTCGGTCCAGGAGGACCATCATCATAATCTGGGGGGGGGGGGGGTTCGTAACCCCACGGAACGCCAATCGAAACTGGTCCCGCCGTCCGTCCGTCCGTCTGTAACGGCAGGAAGAATTTCCGGCAAATCCGAAACAGGGGAATTCAACCTCGTCGACGCATTCGCATTTCCGGGCGCCGAAGTGGAAGGAGGGCCCAACCCGGGAAGCAAAATTCTGCCAGCTGTTTCGCTGTACTGCACGAGCATTTCTTATGAGTTGTCCATCGCAAAAAGAAACGAGATTACGTGGTACTAAGCATCGCCCTAATTAACATCTACAACTTTCCATTTCAAGCGGAATGTATATTTAAAACCAGATACGTGGATAAACCTTCGACGGCCTCTGGTTTTCGCGTCTTGTCTCAATGTAGCGGAGTTCGTCGCCATAGCAACAGTGGCCACCGGGTCGAAACACTGCCTTCTACACAACTGAAATAAAGGACCTGGCACTCCTTCATTTCATTCTCCAGATCATCGTTAAACACACAGCCGTGTGACTCTCGTAATCGAAAGGCCATTAAAACTCTAGACGCGAAATCATTTCTCGTGACTGCCTACTTTCATCCGACAGGGAAGTCGGACACTGAGAGTTAAGGGCAGAGGTTAAGCCGCGAGGATCAAAGAGACCACTGACCCCAGAAAACTCCGACATCGCGATGAAGTACACGCAGACCTGCGGCCAATTCCGCTTTATTCAGGACGAGAAATCTGTCCCCGTGATTAATCGGTTCGCCATGCAGGCGTATGGAGGAATGGAGGTTCCAGATTGAGGCCAGTGGTCAGTCTCGCGCTCCGGCCGCTGTGTCACCAGGAGAAAACACAGCGAGCAGACGACAGTGACGTGTCATTCCCCGAGAAGTCACGACTTCATGCTTTGATATTTAAGGAAGACCTCGCAGCTCGAAAGAAACGCGGAAGGAGTGGAAAGTACGGACTTACAGCTTCAATAAAACGAAATTATCGAAGAACTGAAACGAGAATCACGAAGGAATGCAAATTCAGCTACTTTCATCTGAGCCTTTAAAGGCTGAGCTAATTTTCATAACCTCAAAAATTACCATCGCCATGATGATTGTCCATTTCGGGGCTCCAGTTAGATCTCGCGAGTCACGATCGACGAGAAAGGCAGAACTGACCCCCGAGGGCGCGACAGAATTCGTTAACACCTTGAGGGCCGGTTGTCTGCCGTGTACTTCACCGGGAGACACGGGCTTCGACTTATCGACTTCGACTAATCGAATTCTTCGCGCTTCATTACTGATCGAAACCCAAAGACGAATCCCGCAGGGCCAAACGAGCACGAGTGCCCTGAAATACAGGGTGGTTCACTTAAAACTAGAACCCACAATTGTAGGGAGATGCTGAATCATATCAATCCATAATAATGGAGTCCCGCGCCGTACTAGAACTTCGACCAAGATAACGATGGATTTTATGAAGGAATTCTCCATTTCGAACGAACTGTCGCTACTGGCAACCGCCTAGCTAATTTTCCTGGGGTTTCCTTAAAGAAAGCGTAAATGAAAGTGAATACTGATGAGCTACAAGCAGCGTCTCTCAGATCATGGGCAAGAGGACTGACGCAGAACAATGGAGAATACTCCAAGAAAAACTTCGTGAAGGTTAGGTTAGGTTAGCTATTGAAGCCGCTAACACAGCAGCCAGGATTCAAACCGGACAAGGCAACTTCCGTCAACTGCATCGGCGTCGTGAAAACGGAGGCAATTCGCACATAAGACAGGGGGGAAAAGGACCCGGTCAGCGAAGATGCTAATTGAGACGAGAGAGAGGGGGGGGGAGAGGAAACGATGGTACAAGTGAAAGGGCGATTTTCACGAGACGTCACGTGACGGATACACTGATGAGGCGCAGGGCCCACGAAACAAGAGCACGCAGTGACCTTGAGGCACCACGCCAAACCGGAAACCATTTAACTTTTGCTCTAAAATGCTTTATTTATCATAATTTTTGAACTATACGAGATATAATTATGAATTTTTCATTGAAATCTTCTTAAAAAGATGGTTTTATAATCTTACCTTATAACATGAGCACCCTGTGTGTGAGCAATGGAAGCAGGTGGATTAGAAGTTTTGTTTCGTGTGGTACATCTCGAAACACCCTTCTACACACAACGCTGCCTCACACTGAATACACCAATACTGAGAGTCTCTCCTCTTCCCGTGTTTCATACACACCACACATCTCCTTTGAGGTTTTGCCTTTTTGCCTGTGGGTGGTATATGCTGCGGGAAATGTCGTTCTGAGAGTCTCTTAGGTGGGGGCTCAAGTGACGGACGGCCGGATGAAGGACGCGGAACACCAGGGCCGTGTTTTTCCACGAGGCCTTGGGCTAATAAAATTCTGAATTTTAGGGTGCCCATTTTCTTGGTATTTGGAACAGAGTGGTACATGACCATTGCGTTATGTATCGCTACATTGAGCAGTCTCTTGAATAATTTCATGTACCACTTTGATCCTCTCTTTCGTTCCAGCAAGTACGGCTGGAGCATCTGATCCTTCAGATCAACTCCCAACATGTTTTTGTTGTAATCACAAACAACCAGGGGCTTTGTTTGTTCTTGATTTGCTTTGTTTACAGTCACACAGATATCATGTTTGTGGTATGTAGATATCATGGTGACTCGCCTCCTATCTTGCCACGCGAGAACTGCCACATCTCCAAAGTGTTGGCCACAGTGCTCACCTTTCTTCAATTTATTATTCTTCACAGCAGGAGGGACATTTTTCCAGCTAGCCCGTAAAGTTCCAACACAGTCTGTTCTTTTGGACTTTATGAACCGAGCCAAATCTGGTGAATTATAAAATTTGTCCATCCACACTGTGTGTCCACGACCAAGAAGAGGTTCTAGCAGTTTTATAACAATTGCTGCAGTTTTGTTCGTTTCTGCAGTCACAAACTGATTCGCCAGTTCCATGCCTTTTCCAGTATAAACCAGAAAAGACCACACATAGCCAGAGCTAGACTCGCAGAGTTCATACGTTTTTATGCCAAATTGAGGAGCCTTGAGCGGTATGTATTGTCTGAAGGACAAACGATCTTTCCATAGAGTCAAGGACTCGTCTATCGAAATGTTCTGGGATGGAAGATATAGATTTTGGAATTTGTTATTCAGGTGACGAATGACTGGATAAATTTTGAAAAGTTTGGAAGGTCCTTGATATTCATTTTGCTTACAGTTATCTGCAAAATGCATAAATTTGGTAATTAGCTCTAGTCTCTCCCGAGGTAAAGTCTCAGAAAAAAAGGGAGTGAACAGCAGTCGGCTCTTAGCATAGTATGATGCAATCGTAGGCTTTTGTACAATGCCCATCGCCATAAATACAGCCAAAACCAAGTAAATTTCGTCTACTGTGACATCTTGCCAGTTCCTAATCCTAGAGCGAAATGTGAGGGGATGGGCAATTTTAGAAATCTCCTGCTGAGCATATCTGTTGGTTTCATCTACAATCAACTGTACAAGAGCTACATCGAAAATGTTTTCGAATGAACTCACGACATCTAGTCCAGCAGTGTCGAACTGGGGACCATATACATTACAAAATGTTTCTCGTGAAGCAGGAAATGAGTCTATATTTTCCCACACAAACTTACTGGACACCCCTCCCAATCCTACTTGTACGATTTCTTCCTGTATTTCGTCACTATCATTATCACTCTCACTCTCACTAGCACTAATCACGTGAGTTCCAGGAGTCACAAACTGTGTATAATCAATGTCAGATACACTACCATCGTCAGAACTACATTCACTTACAGTTTCGTCTTCTAAAACTTCATTTAAAACTTGCATTTCTTCAAGCTCCATGAGCGCACGACTTGTTGAAGGGCCAGCCATGATGACTATGAGGTCAGGCATTTATTTTTAGACTCCCAAGCATAGCTGGAGGACATGCGACGTTGCCACTACATGAACAGAGAGCTCATTCTTCTCACAACAGGCCAGTCAGTGCAAACCTCATCGCGCAGGCGTTATTTGTTCCATACTTAAGGGCTGTACAAATCAGGCTCACAGCCGGACGTAGAGAATACGTCGAACCGCAGATGGGAAGTTAAATAAACCACGTAAATTAGTTTTAAAATGCGGAGAAAACAGCTGATCGGCACTTACGTTTCGACACGAATCGCGAAATGTGAATAAAACAAGCAAGCGATCGACTTCTTCTACTTTAATGGTTCCTGGAATACAGTTTAGGGTCCTAACACGCGTTACCACCCCGTCAGACTCCCGAGTGAAAATAACTGTCCACCCCTAAACTACGCGGCAACGCGAGGGCGAACGATGTACTCCAGTGGAGTACGCACATTTTACCATGCTTTCTGCACGCGTCCCTGCCAAATCCTTATCCTCATTCAAGACCAAGGACAGTTCACATAAAGACCATAAGGACAAAGGACCTGTTCTCGGCACCAAACCAAGAATGCTAACACTGGCTGCACAGGTGGAACGCATGGGAGGGCAGGGGGTGAGAAATGCATGAACAGGGTCTTATTGAAGAGAACGCACCAGTCGGGAGACTTGGGCGTAGATCAGAGTATAATATTAAAATGGATCCTAAAGAAATTGTGTGTGTGTCGAATTGATTCATTCGTTTCTTGGTCAGAATGTTATTATTTTACGTTTTTCTAAAACGTTTGAGTGCAAATTAAAGGAAACAGTGTGCCTGAATAGGTGGAAGAATTACTTTTGTCAGGTTAAAAATGTTGCCCAGACTGAAAAAATACAGAGCCGAGCCAACGGTATCTGAGCCTAGATCTTTCGAAGCTGAGACGACTGTCGGGAAGTCAAAAAAAGGTATAAATCACCAAATTCTGGTAGAACTGATCCAAGATGGAAACAGTTCATTATATTTTGAAATCACAAACAAATTAGTTACTTTTAGAACAAGGAAGCATTAACAGAGAGACATGAGGAATCTATTAACGGACCGATTTACAGGTCGGGTGATAAAACTGAATACAAATATCAAGAAATATCACAGTTATCAACGACATTCAAAATGTCATCCAACATTCTTCTCTCGAGGTAAACTCAGTAGGCAGACCGAATTAAAAATTGGATAAAATGGAACAAAAGAATGTTTGTCTGTATACTTTCAGGAAAGCCTATAATTCAGTTAGGTTAGGTTAGGTTAGGAGGGAAGTGTTATACGACACTGTCACTCAGTGTCGTAAATCCACGAAACCAGTCAGGCTAATTATAATGTGTTTAAACAACCACAGCCAAGCCCATTAAGGTAAAAATTTGTCTGGCGAATTTTCTACTCAGAATGGTCTGAAACAAGGAGATTCTTTTTCACCATTGCTTTAGAAGGCCCACAAAAACAAAGAGGTACTTCTCGTCCCTGGCCACAGCGTCAATTTACTGGGCGAAAGCATATCCCAAACACAAAGCTCTCTTATGTGTTGGCGCGGAAGTTGATCTAGAAGCGAAAACGCAGAGAAGACCAAGTTTATGTTCCTAAAGAAATCACGGGCAGATTAAATTCAGAGAATACTTGCTACGGCATCAATTTAGATTTTTGTTGAACAAGGCATCAACAGAGATACAAAGAAAACTGAGAAAAAGGAAGAAATTTTTGAATATATTTTAAGCGAACAAATGCAGTGCTCATTTTTTACAGTATGAATTCTATCGTGCTCTTTAAGTGGGGTTTAAGTCAATGCAGACTATGTCTGAACTAAAGCCCTCTTACCAACCACAAAAACTCAAACGCAATAGTTTGCTTTTAGGAACAGTGGATTTCTGTAATCGCACTCTAACGGACAAGTTTCTTTCATTGCGTGATTTGTAATTTTTCGGAACCGTGTGCCCTGCTAAATCTTCAGCAGTTTCTGCTGGTATTTGTGCAAAAAGGCAAAACTTCTGTCACAGAGAAATTCAAGAAATGAATTCTGTGAGGTATTCTTATAACCCCCTATTAATGTTCTGCTCCAACATCCTGTTCACTACCGACTATATGCGCGTTGACAACAGACTAAAGATTTTATCTTAATCTTTCTTTTCCGCCATTGTCTGGTCTTGACTAACCAGTGTACATCCAGCCTAATTCTTCTGAATGTAATATCCCTAACATCAGATATATTAGATACATTAATTAGCTTGTTTTACGTTACCCTGATCATCTTCCTCGACACCATGAAAGACCAGTAGTTCTAAAACCTTCCGACTATCCACACAAACGCATTGGCTCAGAAACTGGTTCTGCTAGTGTCAGCATGAATTCCATACTGTTCTATGTTCCATGCAACATAAACAAAAAAACTTGTATCAGGTTGCAGCTTGTTAATAATTCATGTGTCGCAGGGACCGCAGTCAGGTGAAAGTAAAGCCTCATTCCAAATGTTAGCATTTAGCATTTACTCCATCTGCATGACATACACAGACCTAGGCAAATATCCTTGACTGTCATGTAAAAGAAGGCAATCGCTGCGTTTCCAAATCACAAAAACACTAGGAGGAATACAACGCATGTGCCAACCCCGTCCTTAACAACATTAGTCCCACAGTATCGCAGAACCTTCCCTCCCAGCGCACGAGTTATATATTAAATAAATACGAAATACATCACCAGTTAATTAAAGCTGAGCCGTGTAAGCGGAAACGGTGGCTTCGTGCGATGACAATTCCATACCAGACAGGTCCTCATGTCATGCACTAAGTTCTATGCATCTAAAATGCAATTATGGCAAAAATAACTATTCTGGTAACAATTTCCAATACACACACATTCTAACATGATGGCAAAAACAAAATAAATATCTAAGATAAGTTTTTAAAGGATATAACATGCCTGGAGATAAATTTTAATTTCAGGTGTGACATTTTTTCTCATTGCAGATTATAACCCCAGAAGAGGGCAAAATACAAAACATGACACGTTCGCACGAAGTCAATATTAAGGTTTCTATCTATTGTGTTGCAGGTCTACTAGGGGCAATTCAGAAGTCCATGACAGCACAAAACAACGCCAGCAACAGTACGGCACTGCCAGTCAAGGCAAATGACAGATTTCGGCGTCTTATACCATACATGACATTTTATTTCGCGCGACAGAATTACGGCAATCGCCCCAGGTACCAGGAATACGGCGTTCTTCCAGCTTCCGACAACAAGCTGTCTGCTGTGCCACAGTATCAGGGGAACCTTGTTGTACCAAACACTTATCTCTTGCGCTACAGTCCCAGGCAGCTCCCGCCACAAAGCCCCGTTGCCTATAACACCCTCGCACATCAAGCGACAAACACCAGGATCAAGCAGCTCACACCACGCCCCTTTTCTCCGAGCATCCACGGAAATAACATTAATAGCCCTCAAAACAACAACAGATACCCTGAAGCTTTATCATCACAGACTTACCAGACACAACCAACTGAAGATTATGTAAGCCCAGTTGTACAACCACAGAACAGTTACAACAGGGCCAGGTCATTAACTGTATCACAAATCCTGAGCATATTGCAGGCAATACAAAAACTCCCACAGACAGCAACGCCAAACAACAGAGAACAAGCGACGGCCCAGCTTATTAACGTACTTCGAGAAACTAACCAATTGCCAACTAGTACCGTAAACAGTCTTACAAAAATTTTCAATCAGATTCCGCAATACAATAAAGTTTACCAGTCTCTAGGTCTTTCCGGGACACAGTTACCTCAAGCAGCGCCACTTTATGACAGTCCTAAGCACGTAATTCCTGCAAACACAAACAACCCTGCTACACCTAAATTCTTTATTCAGCCTTATGCCAACAATAATTATGAAAGCGGAGTTCCTCAGATCTCAACACCTGTTACAGATCTGGTACAAAATATTGATGATTATGACACTTACGATGATGAACCAAAACTGCAGGAACCACAAAGAGAACACCCTGTAGTTAGGCCATTACCCCCCATTCCTAAACAGACCTCGCTGCCCCAAGTATCTACAGTAGCCCCGGCACCTTCTCTAGCTCAAAATATCAATGATCTGCAAAATTATGACTACAGCTCAGAGACACTGGAAAATCCTGATAATGACAGGAACAACAAACCTACTTCTCAAGTTCCATCCAATGACAATTATCCAGTCAAAGAACCCCAAACATCAACACCAATTCCATATGTTGTTCAAAACATCGAAGATCTACAAAGATATGGATACGCGGCAAAACTGCCCCAACCACAGCCCAATTACTACGGTGGCCGCGCTACAACACAGACTTTCCCAGCTACAAACGCTAAAGGGGGCACTCCCGGATATCCCGGCATTGACTATCCGACCTATTCAACCATTCCTGAAACAAGCTTCACGTGCAAGAACCAGAGGTACAAAGGCTTCTTTGGAGACCCGGAAACATCTTGCCAGGTACGAATCCTCTGATTTTCCTAGCACCACGTGAATTTACATACTAATGTGGTAAATTCCTTTTGCAATGATTTCAAACACTGCATCACCGTAAATACAATGTCGTCAAGTACAGTGAAGCCGTCCCACTACATGCCATGGAGGTGCTTGGAGGGTGGAGAATGGAGGAGAAAGAGAGTTATAGCTCCTACTTTCTCTTGACTTTGGCACTACAAGAGAGTGAATGGTCAGTGTCACGCCCCAGTCACACTTTACCCCTGGTACCCATCCGATAGGCAGCTGGGTAGACCCTGAGCCAGTCTGAACATAAGAGGCCAGAAGAGGTTACTATAATTTCTAACAGTAATCACCTGTCCATTGTTTGCAGGTGTGGCATTACTGTGACCTGAACGGTGGACAAGCTTCATTTCTTTGTCCGAATGGAACCATATTCAGTCAAGTCGGCCTCACGTGCGACTGGTGGTTCAACGTCCGATGTTCTTCGACGCCTCAACTGTACGTGCTAAATGAGAGGCTGTACAAATATATTCTGCCAGTGGCACCAAGCTTCCCTGAAGATTTCTCAGGTCCACTGGTGGACCAATACCTAACACTCAAATTCAGAGAATCAGAAAATAAGAAAAATTCAAACAGAACTGAACCTGTCAGTCCAATTAAGACATAATTACCCTCAAAAGTAAATCTTTTTCCCATAGACAGGTTCCATGGCAGTAATGTCAGCAAAAGCAAAGACTACTTCTTAATATAATTCACATACTTATCAACACAGCTAATCAATTACCTTTTCTTTAAATATATGACACTAAAAATGTAATAATTTGTAAAACATGATTCCCTTAATCAGCTCAGATACACCATCATGTCATCTGAAAGCAAATGCATTTCTATGTTCAGAGGTTGGTGTTATCCGACACAAAATTCCCGGACAGATGAATCTAAAGTTCTAAACTTATTCTGTGAAGTCCAGTCCAGCGCAATAAAATAAAACCTATAGAAAATGTACCATAGTTGCTGGGAGACGATTATCAAGATGAGACATTAAGAACGTTGCTGCTAGCAATAATTCTGTATGCAGCGCTGCACGACATCACATTACATCACTGATAGGTGAGCATCTGCCAAAACTGCAAGTTAAATTCAAGTTTGGGTGACAAATTTTCAACAAGGCTGCATGGAAATGTCACGGTAAAAGGAGGGTGGAGAATGGAGGAGAAAGAGAGTTATAGCTCCTACTTTCTCTTGACTTTGGCACTACAAGAGAGTGAATGGTCAGTGTCACGCCCCAGTCACACTTTACCCCTGGTACCCATCCGATAGGCAGCTGGGTAGACCCTGAGCCAGTCTGAACATAAGAGGCCAGAAGAGGTTACTATAATTTCTAACAGTAATCACCTGTCCATTGTTTGCAGGTGTGGCATTACTGTGACCTGAACGGTGGACAAGCTTCATTTCTTTGTCCGAATGGAACCATATTCAGTCAAGTCGGCCTCACGTGCGACTGGTGGTTCAACGTCCGATGTTCTTCGACGCCTCAACTGTACGTGCTAAATGAGAGGCTGTACAAATATATTCTGCCAGTGGCACCAAGCTTCCCTGAAGATTTCTCAGGTCCACTGGTGGACCAATACCTAACACTCAAATTCAGAGAATCAGAAAATAAGAAAAATTCAAACAGAACTGAACCTGTCAGTCCAATTAAGACATAATTACCCTCAAAAGTAAATCTTTTTCCCATAGACAGGTTCCATGGCAGTAATGTCAGCAAAAGCAAAGACTACTTCTTAATATAATTCACATACTTATCAACACAGCTAATCAATTACCTTTTCTTTAAATATATGACACTAAAAATGTAATAATTTGTAAAACATGATTCCCTTAATCAGCTCAGATACACCATCATGTCATCTGAAAGCAAATGCATTTCTATGTTCAGAGGTTGGTGTTATCCGACACAAAATTCCCGGACAGATGAATCTAAAGTTCTAAACTTATTCTGTGAAGTCCAGTCCAGCGCAATAAAATAAAACCTATAGAAAATGTACCATAGTTGCTGGGAGACGATTATCAAGATGAGACATTAAGAACGTTGCTGCTAGCAATAATTCTGTATGCAGCGCTGCACGACATCACATTACATCACTGATAGGTGAGCATCTGCCAAAACTGCAAGTTAAATTCAAGTTTGGGTGACAAATTTTCAACAAGGCTGCATGGAAATGTCACGGTAAAACAGGCCTATTCTGAAAATCATCGGCTATAAGCCTAAAACCCAGAGTGAAAGTCTAATCCTTACAACCTACAACACTTTTGGAATTGAATTCAGAGCAACTAATTTCATGTTGTAGCTTCCCTACAAAGCATGAAAAAGTACAGCTAACGTGTCACGGCCAGTATCAGCTAACACAAGTTTCTTTGCGTCTTCAGGTAATGAAGTCGACTGTCGAGACTGAAGTCATACTCTCTGCCATTCCTTTTATGTCTCTAAACCATTTCAATAACTTTCAAATTATGTGCAATGGTATTTTAGCTGCAGTCTCAACAGAGACTAAACTTATAAACAATGACAGAATATATGGATTACAAGACCAAATGATGATCGGCAGTGGTATAATCTCGGTTCAAACGGTAATGACGTGAGAATATGTTAGAAAGAAATACTTTCAAAACAATAAAACAATGAGCCAAACTATAGGCCCCAAGACTGCATCCATATTATACCTAGATCTTCCATGTTACAGCAGAGTCGTAGTGAAGCATACATACAAAAATACAAAATTACTTTTCAACAAAGTATCCCGTAAAACGCTGGAAGTGTAACATTCCTTCTGTACAAACTAAGAACAGCAACTCCCAAGATGATAATTAACATGTTCAAATATCACTGTGAAGATACCAATATATCTAGTCACTTAAGACATGTGCAATAAAAACAAGATCACATGAAGATCTTGTTAATCACTTGGAGAAAGAAGCTTTTTTATAATTTATATTTGTACTGTATCAAAGATTTTGTAATAAAAGTGTTTATAAATGCATTCAGATTATTTATATCAATCAAAAAGCCCTTTACATACGACGCAATTGAAATACTGGAACAATGTAAACATTAAGAGCAAACACAATTTTTAACAAAACTGGGAAGATGTTGTCCGTGCCAGAACACGCACAGATGCGTCTTATGCGAATTCTAGGCCCCTACTCGAGATGGTCTTCATGGAACAATTATCAATTAAAGATTTTGTCGGCTACCTTCGTTTTCTCCTTTCATAATTGTTCTCACTATAAACACCTCCAATGCATGTATTAGATACAACAGCGTATAGGAAAACCTACATAAATTGGACAACGCTACAGAGGGTATAAAATTGTGTGCGCAGCCTTACCTTCTGTGTGTGCAGTAACCTCTTCATTACTTCAACAGCCTTGTCTCTTGCATTATCAAGCTCAGGCAAATTCTCCTCATTCTGTAAATAATTCAGACCTCTGGTCAGACCACGAAGAAGTTCAGTAACAATAACTACGATATCCACAGGCCCTATTCAAAAATCTGTTAACAAGGCTACAGAATATTCTGTGCCTTTTCTGTCTTAACAAAAAGTTTCACCCTCATAAAAAGTACTGGCACGTTTGTACACAAATCTGATGCTAACAGAAACAGATACACACGTGATGAATCGTGGTTATTTCAGGACTGAGAACAGAGGGAGCCGCATTTTGTGGTCCTACAACGCTGTCATTTAGCAGATATTTCCCTTCGACTTCTTCCTTCCTGAGACCCCAATAACGATAACAGAACATACTTCCAGCAACAACAGAAACATTACCATCCTGCACACTGTCTAATGTGTGAGGTATACTCTGCGCGTTGGGAGTGGGCTCCCAAGTTACGAACAATAGTATGGAGCATTACCATAAAGATTAAAGATAAGCCAAAAAAATTAGATACTGTAAGCAAATAATTCCATGCAAATGTGGAAAGAAACACAAAAATGAGAAGATGTCCAAGTCTACACCAGCACAATCCTCTTGGGATGAGAACCGTAGGATACATTGAAATAAAGCAGAAGTCATACACAAAGATAGAAAACAGGATGTCTATAAAACAGAAGGAGTCGACAAAACAGGTCATTAGTTAACCAACCAAGTCCCTACTAGAGGATATGAAGTAAATTAACATGTAAAAATATGTAAAAACAACAATTTCCAAGCCACCCAGTGGACTAGCGTTTAGCACATTAGTGTAGTATTCAAACACCATGCTTCCATTAATGTTGATGATGATGTTGTTGTTGTTATCCCATCTATTCACCACTTTATAGGCTATTTACTTCCATGTACCTGAGACAAACCCTATCCCCGAGGTACATAGGGCAGCAGCTATTTCCGAAATACATTTCGTTTGTAGTAGTAATAATAATATTATTATTATTATAATTATTATTAAAAATAGTATTATTAGTAATAACAAAGCGATGAAAAATCTTGTCAGTACGATGACAACCGTTCACCTGAAGACAGCAGCACAGCCAGCTTCCAAAACGTCACATATATCAAGTACACCTCACACAACGGATAAAGTCTAACAATAATCACAAATATTTAGAGATAAGTGGAGGAGTGTGAGAATGATTACACGTAACGCTCAAACCATCCAAAAGTGCACTTCATTAACTGTTAATTCAAACAGTCTCACAGGACCTGTCTCTGCCCTCACGCATCGTGCCAATGTAACGCACATGGAGACGAGATGTTAAGTGATTTGTACTGAGAAAATGTACATTCCACACGGTGTATGCCATCTTGCTTGCAACTGCTTACTGATGTCCTGCTAGAGGGCATCACTACTCAGCCAGAAAACTCCCAACCTCTCCTGTGTTCTTTGATACCAAATTCATTAAGGTCGGGGTAACACATCAGCAAATATTGGCATTTAAAACCACGGTGTGTTTTCTTCAGTTTTGTTAGTATCTGCAAGCATATAAAATGTGTTTATACTAACCCTCTGCTTCTTTGTGATGACATCATGTCCTTGGTGAAGACAGATGACGCAATGTGAACAAACCAATTCACTGCAATTTCTGCAGAAGAATTCTAATTTATGTGATTTGTGGTCTTTACAGATTAATGTCTCAAATACAGAATGATGATATGTTTCATCTAATGGAGATTTCTGGTGGTTTGACAGTGCTCTAGCTGCTTTATGAACCTGGGAATAAACAATACGGTCAATAAGAAATTATTTGAAAAAGAATCTTGCTCATTTCATATACTTCTTTCTAAAATTACTTACATCAAAAACTTCATCCATCACAAAGTAATGTCAACACTCAAATACAGTTCTTAAAACTCTGCTTCTGAATTAGAACACTTACTACATTAACTACGTTGAGTACGGGAAAATTAAAACAGCTGAATTACGCAAGCTACATCAGCTGGAACATGCATATCTAGCGCAGTAACCTGCAGTAACTGGTAAGTGGTTCAGTAACTCTGGAGCAGTGGCCCAAACACTGCAGATGTAAATGTTCAATAAAGTAGTAATGACGAACAGAAACATTTTACACTTGCTATTCCGACAGAAAAATGATTTAGGCTGTCAATAACATGAAATAATTAACTATTAGACAAAGCTATTTACATAAATCCTGGGACCCATCTACAAAACCAATGACTTTATAATCACTAATCTAATCTTTTAGAGAAACAAACATTGCATTTCTCACCTTTGTGAAACACTGGCCACAGTAAAGAGCCTCACACTGACGACATTTCCATTCTGCAGTGCGTTCCACGCATTCTGCACAGGTTTCTGAAAGAAACATGGGAAATGCTCATTAACTAACAGCTAACGCACAGCGATAAATTAATCCGGCAAAATCTCACCACAGCGATCCCCGACACACCTGTACAACTTTACGTTACGATAAAGATGATTAGAAATATCATAGCAATTCTTGTAAAGTACACTCAAAGTAACTAGATGGCTTATGGAATAAAGCACTCTCTCCCAAACAAAATAAATCCAATGATTCCTCTTGGGCTCAACATGGTCCGGAGACAGGGATTAGCTCAATCTATTGGGCCCAAGTGAGTAGGTACCTGAAGATGGAAATAGAGCCCATCTTATTTCTTAGATGATGGAAAATATCCAAGGAAATCTTTATTCAAATGACTCACCATCATCACGAACTTTTAGATTTGATAGTTTTAAGTAGAAGTCCTAGAAACCAAAAGCAGCTGCAGCTACTGTTCAATCCTGCATGCCAAAGAGTGCGATCAACACATAAAACACAACATGAGAAAACAAACCATCAACAACAAATGTCTTCAACACCTCCCTTGTTTAAAAAATTAAAATAAAATACTATGATAAAGCAAATTCATACAGAGAATTTGTAAGTCCAAAACAGAACTGCCTTTTTGAGCTAAAAGTGTGCAATACTTCTAACACTCAACTCACCGAGTTTGTGATTTTGTAGCATACCCTTTGATGTTGAGGCTTTCCGATTAGATGAGGTTGCAGCCGAAGGAACGAATTTAACCTTTGAATCCTCGGGTCCCTGGTCCCAGTATCGAGCAGCAAATACGCCAAGAAGATACAGGTTTAAGGGGAAATCCAATCTTACATCAGCGTTTTGGTGTGCAGCAACTGATTCATGTTTACAAATACCGCACACTACCAGATATGAGTTACGCAAAGATGTGCGTATGCAGTTATCACATGCTGAATGACCACAGTGCAGCAGAAGAGGGCAGCGCAAACCACGGGGATGTAGCGGATCTGAAAGTGAGATGATGCCAGATTTAATTCTGCATGCATTTGAATGTAATTCAAAAAAACATAAATATCATAACAAAATTCACTGTTAAACATGTTTCACTGTAATCTCAAATTCAAACAAAAAACCCAATGCAAAAAAAAAGTCTGATATCCAACTGGGAAGCAAATAAAACTGCCAGACTCCTATAAAAGAAACATAAGGGACAAATAACTACACTTTCTTGCATAAAAATTCTCATTAAATATTCTAAACTATGTTCAGGATTGTTAATAAACTTTGCTTTTTAGGGAATCTGAAATGCTGTAATTTTGTCTGTCAAATTATATGTATTTAGTAATATGTTCAGCTTACTTTATTCTCAAAAAAAAAAGTCAGACTTATAGTTTCATCATGTGTGTGTGCATTCCATCTTCCCTAATAAATGAGGGTCACTAGCAGAAGACTATGAAACAAGAAACTAAAACTGAACAGAAAAATACAGCAAGATGAACAAGTTGGGAAATGAATGTATAACAATTCAGTCACATTCACTCAGTTCTTACCTCTATAGATTCAATTCATAAATGCTCTTTTTAGTAGTGTAAATTTGTTCTGGTGGAAAAACCATGAACTCTAATCCAAGGTCAGTAACCTTAAAATTAGCAGGGTGACTGCTTGGGGAATCCCCATGAATTTTCAAGGTCACATTCCATGTGTATAAACACATGCAGCTCTTCATGTAAAGCACTCATTTTTGTTGTCTGATTTTAACCAAAATTGGAATGTGTGGAAACAAATTTTTGTAAAATTCCCTAATAAGAAGAAAAAAGCTGTTCTTAAACTGTTACATGTAGCTTGACAGACAGAAAGTAAAGAGGTGCATTTTTCTCAGATTTATTGCAAATGCACCTAAAAATTAAGAACATCAAAGCTGCAACAGAAAATATAGCAGAAGCAGGATGGGATCTACCGGACAGCTATATAGTATATCACGAATCTATAATAAATGCTGGTAAACTTATCAGAAACAAATACAAATGGGTAAAATTGAGCCAGTATTTATCACAAAGAAATGTTTCATATTGCTAATTTTATGCTAATTTAGTACAGAATGCTAGTAATTTAAAACAGCTTACAAGATAAAATTACAAAAAAAGTCATGAAATAATTTGTACTTCTAATGTAAATTCTCAAGATCTTCAAAATAAGTCAAGGTTGACAAGCCCAGTTGAAACATGCTCAGATAATATAAAATTTAAATACTGAAAAACTTACTGAAGGTCATATTTAACATAATATAATAAAATCAACTGACTAATACAAGTTATATGAGCAATATTAAGAATAAATCATACTGATGAAGAGTAATCTTCATTAACAAAACAAAACAAGAGGCTGCAGGCTTAATAGATGTAATCTACTGCAGTTCTTTACATCAGATAGCAGCGTTCAGAATGCAAAGGTGCCAGAAAACATGTAAGTGCTCACTTTTGTTGTCTGATTTTAACCCAGTGTATTCACATGCACATTACAACTTTCCAGTCTTGATATAATACATGGAGTAGGGTCCTTCATGATAAGGTAACAGTTGCTATGTTAGTCTAGTATCTTATGAAAACCAAAGGTTCATTATCATGTCTTAAATGGCATCCATCCAGCCACACACTGCAGTAGCATACTGCTAAATGGTTAACCTATAGATTTAATGTCTGGCACTGGCAACTCAATAGTACAGGGGGTTAAATATCCTATTCTCATATAACAAGGTTAAAAGCATTTTAATTAGACGTACTAGTTTCATGATTATAATGGATTCAAAGAGGATGTCACACAATACTTCTCTGCCAACAAAATTGCAGGCTTTAAGTACATAAACACCTGCTCTACTGTCCCATTGTACTTCCACTAGATGATTAATGCAGAATATCTGATCAGTAGTCAATTGTGTACTTCAAAATCCACACTGATAAAACTCAACAATATTGCCTACATATGGAGTCAACAAGAATAAGGAACTTATTAATACTTTATTTTTGTTATTATTAAACAATAACCATGGATCACTTCAGTGGTACAGTGACCCAAGATACAATTGTCGCCTCTCATACACACACCTTTCAGCATTTTTCGTTGTATAAGCAAAAAAGGAGAGTGAAGCACATAAATAATAGACATAAATATACACCTTCCTACTTAAAGACTTTATAACTTTCTTTCATTGTAATTACTATTGCATACTTTAAAAATTCTTACATATCATCAATTAATATCCATTATCTGATTTTATCCTTATTATCCATAAGAACACAATATGCTAATATACACAAAATGCTACATATAATAAGACCGTTTTCCATCGTCTTTTCTTTAAAAAAACACGACATTTCGAAGGCTGGTTCTGTCTCCGTCTTCAGGTGGGAGGTGCCTACTCTGTTGGGTCCCTTAGAAACAGCTAGTCTGTGTCACTGGACCAGCCTCCGAAACGTATTAGTTTTTTAAAGCGAAGACGATGGAAAAAGTCTTGATAATGAATAATTTTAAATGCAATCTACCATCGTCAGAACCATTTAGAATTGAATGTTATTTACTTACATTTATTTTACAAACACAACTTACGATCAATCTGGCATAATTAAGATGGGTCAAAATAAGTAACAACTTTAAAACCATAATCAAAATGTCCTACAAGAACTTGGTTACTTTAAATTGACCCGGGCGTTAAATATGGCTATATAACCTTACCTCTAACTGAAAATGTTTGTGAACAGTTTGAACACAATAGATTGTTTGTCGATTTACTTTCCATGCTCTTTCTCATTGGCAAACCACTTTTTGTAGAATATTTATTCTCAGTTGCTCCCATTAAACGTTATAACACACGACACGTTACGAACATTCCCCTGTTACCGACACTGACCTAAGATTATAATACTAAAAACTAACTTCGCAGCACTAGGTATATTGCGAACAGAGCGAGATCATCTTCAAACATATTTTAATTCAAGACGGACCAATCGATTACAGTCACCGAACACCATTATCACAAATAAAATAGCAATATTATTTGTGGAAGAAGTCCACGGTTCACATAGACTTTACTATCAATACCACTAAACATGCAGCAACGCCCCTATACGGCCATATGAGAACCTGCCTAAAGTAGACGTCGGTAGCCAGTCGGCAACGTGTCTAATCACTATTGCATGCAACCCCCCACATGTCAAGTTTACAATTGCATACCTGCTTTATGAAGGTGGCTGTCTTCTGCGTTGTCGCGCCTTGCAGTCAAGGACGTTTGCTGACGTCTCAGATGCGGATGCTGCTTCGATCATGTGGGTGATCGACTTAGCACCTAATTATTGCCATTTGAACCGAAAAACATGCATGTGTACCATTCTTGGAGTGAATAAACATTTGGATTTATTAAACTTTCTGTACAAATTGGTTTGATTTTCAACATTGCTATAGCTACACTATTTATAAAGTGTTCGCACTGATGATGGAGGCAGCAACGTCGGTAAACTTCTACCAGACTACAGGGCGCAACAACCCAGAAGAGAACCGTCTTCAGACTCACAACCCTGAAAACCTACAATTATCAAAATACTACAATGGTTTCAGCCGCTGGCTCTGCTATTTCCTTAGGGAGAAAAGTTAGCTCTCAGTTTGTGGGATTCCTCTGGTTCTCAAAGCAAAGAGAAACTATTTTGTTGAACTTCCTAGACATGCATTCCCATGACTGTTAAGCCTGGACTTAAAGTCAATCTGGGATCCCCACAGCACTGGGTTTAAATTCCCCATCCCTGTACAACAGAAGGCTAAACATCATTAATATTCATATATTTTTAACAGAGAATGTTTTTTGGAGGAATTAATCTATTTTCAAATACCGTTTAGATGAGTTTTGCCTTGCAGGTGGTTAATAATGTGTGCATTGTAAAATGAGTGCAAAAATCAAAAAGGAAAGGGACAGTGAATGTAGAAACTTCTAACTAGGTGTAGGAAAGACAATACTTCTTACCAATGTGAAATCCAGCCATGTGCCCTAATTTTTTGCAGTACAATTTCCATATTCAAAGCTTTTACTGTGAAAATTCCACATCTATTTAAAGTGTGAAGGACACGGTAACAATTTATCTTTGTTTTCCCAAGAGTACTTTGAGACTTGCACCATGATGTTTTAAATCACTTCACCTTATTAGAGCCGAAAGCTTGTTTGACAAAATACTGAAAAAGAAGTTTTACAAATTATCAGTTTATTTCTAATACCTCTCGTTTATAAAACAAAAAAAGGCATATCAATCAAATAAGAAGTCAATATTAATTAAATACCTGATGAATTCTCAATTTGACAGCAACATCTAAACAAATATATATCAAAGGGAAAACCAAGAGACAGAAAGTACAGATATGTATTACAATAACAAATATCATGATCAGTTCAAATTAATTTGAATGCACAAATGTGTAAACAAAAAAAAAATAACAAATGAACTTACTGCACATTACTCGAACACACAAAAAACTTGTAACACAATTTACGGAAGGGGCTATTCCTTAATATGTAAAAATAGTACAGATGAGGATATTTGATCTCATTACAGACAATAAAGAACTGGTTCAATACTACACATTTGCAGTTTATTATTATTATTATTATTACTAATAACTGTCTTGGATTTCAAGAAGAAAATTTATTAAAATACAAAATATTTATAATCTACTGATGCTGCCTGATAAAACTAATCATCTATATTTGAGCAGCCTGTAAAGAATTTATGTATAAAATTTTCCATTTCCAGACATTTTCCGTTCTCTTTACTGATCTTCTCAAATGTCCATTATCGTCCATTTCCTACAAAGTTTATAACCCAATACAAACACAATTAAACCATTTCTACACTACAATACAAACATTTATGAAGTATAAATTGCTTAAGTAACCAAATGTTCCTCATTATGGATCCCCCTTACTGGTTGTATCTAAAATGTATCTGTAATATATACTGAACCAAAAAATAAAACTGCCACCTGAAAAAAACATTCGAAAGAGCAAAATGTCGGACAATCCACACGGGTCTGACGAAGCATCTCCAAAACTCTGATGTGGCAGATGTAACATTACCTTTATTGTCAACATCAATCTGAATGAAAGGGACATGTACCACATGGGTAACAAAATCAACTTTTATTTTAAATTAACCACTGCCATTTGTTCAGCACATTTATGCAACCATGATGACAACTGTAACAAAATGAATTCAGAAAATAAGAGATGTTATTTGGTTGCACTTACATAAAACACTAAAAATCAGCATATTTGAAAAATATTACGCAAGAATGTGTTAGAACACTGAATGCATACATTTAATCAATTTTGGTCTTAACAAATGAGCTAAAAACTCCCCACTTTAACACTCAAACAAACCTGGCTGTGAACAATGATCAAATTTCCTTCACATAAGTTAGTTCCTGAAGTAAAAATGTCCATGAATATATAGAACATTCAATTTGCAACCTACAAAGCATTAAAATACCCCAGAATTATGAAGTTAGACTCATTCACTGCACATGTGAAACTATGACCAAGTGTAGCATGTAATTTATTGAGTTCAAGTATTTAAATGTTGGTATTACTGAACAAATGCAAAAACATTCACCTAATACTCATTTTCTATTTCGAGCAAATAGTACACAAGAATTTAACCTCAATTAATTATAATTGCACTGCAATATATATGAAGCTCCCAAGTTAATCCAGCTTATTCCACAGTTACCTTCAGCAAAGTACACAACACAAAGAACAAAAAAAATCAAAAACTCAAGCAAATGCAAATCAACACGCCTATGTAGGTTCACATAATTAAAAAAATTAATACATTGTAAGGAATCAGGCCACCTTATAAAATGACATTTTTAATTACAGTACATCATAATTACTGGAAGGCATAAGATATATTTACATTGTACACAAAAATTTTACATTTTTTTTATTAGAACAGACAATAAATATGGGACACATTCCCCCCACAGAACAGTATTCACTATAATAATCAGCAAGAGATGCTTATGCAATCTCATTTGGACCACAAATAATGTAAATCTGTCCCTTAAAGTTTTACATATGCCGAGAAAAATTTATTACGGCACCTAAAAACATACTATTAAAAAAATAGTGTTGGAATGCTACAGATCCATTCTGTCATACACTATGCCAAATACATTCCCTTTTTCAATCAAATTTATACTATCAACTGTGTGGCGCCAAATACATTCCATTTTTAAATCAAATTTATACTATCAACTGTGTGGATGGCATCAGTTTTCACACCACTTACTTCTTAAGATACTCTCAATATGAGGCTACTTCTTTTACATGACGGTCTTCAAGTGCAAGTTGTGAAGACGACTCAACTTCACGAACACTGTTTGTTGGGGCACTGCTTGATGTTTTTGCTGGTGTACCGGAAAGTTTTGTTTTCCTTGTCAGGTACGCAGAACGTGGGAAAGGTTTAAGAACAACGCCAAACTTCCCGCTGCGAGGACGAACGGCCCGATACAGAGCTACTGATGACAAACTCTGAATCCTTCTGCTGGAAAAGACAATGCAAGTTAAGAAATCAACACCCACTCCCCACTTTTTGTCATTTATGAGACTGTAAATGTCAGTCATGTATACTACACAGCAAGCACACAGAAATAGTGTTTCAATCGACAGGTGATGGACAAAGTCCATGATAATGTCTTTAAACAAGCCATCCAAATTCACAGGTCATAATGATTTTCACATCACTAAATAATATGCAATCACTGAAGTGTATAGAGAATCTTTTAATAATTCAGACACACTACTGATGATTTATAGTGACCTGAAGCTCACTTTTATATTGATGTCGATGCTGAGAACTAAAGATGGTAACGTCAACAAACAGTAACATCAAGACAAACGAGCCAATGTGCTAACCATCCAACTGATGGCGAATGCAAACAGACTCACATTTAAAATTTACCGTTGTGGTACTCCATTTTCTTCAGGATAATTTGAAGATAAAACACGGCTAAGAAAAATACAGACATAATGGTCCTGAAAGAAGTTGGAAAGAAACTGGCAAATAAACCCTAGGATTCCGCCAGCAGATGATTCTTAGGATACGAACATTCACATATAGTGTCATTCGTCATCTAGGTTGAGGCAGACAACAGAAAGGTGTTGGTCTAAGAGAAACAAACTGTGGATTTGGTGTTAAAAATTCACCAAGTGGACAAAAGTGGATCCATGGCACAAAAATCCACAGACAGTAAACAATAAAAAAATGTATTCTCTCCAGGATCTAGACAAGATGGTCTACCATGCTCTGCATGGTCCTACACATGTGAAGCCAACGAGACTTATGCATCTATAACCAGCAGTGAGAGAGTGATCCTTTTAAGTTTCAGAGCTGGGGTAACTGCCGCTCTCCAGGTGACTGGCATTGAGTTCTCTGCCCACAAACAGTTGCACATGCATTACATGCCTATAGTGAAACATGAGGCAGCATGTGGTCATGGTCAAAAGACAACTAAAAGGGCAAAGTTTCTGCTTGAAACATGAGGCAGCATGTGGTTATGGTCAGAAGACAACTAAAAGGGCAAGGTTTCTGCGTAATCTTTAAGAACACCAAAAGAAGGATCATAACTGTCTGAGTTGCATACAGAAGAGAAAATTGAGGTAGGAGAGTTGGCAACACCTGCCTGAGATGTAACAATGTCATTGCCAACAGAGATGCCACGTTTGGAGATCCAATTGTATTTAAATTATGTGTGTGATAATTTGCTCCACACACCCAAAGAAACAAAAGATGAAACACATTAAAATACCAAAACAGGACATTTTGCCTTTGGGCAAAGCAGCATCTCACCACAGTGCTGGGGAGGTACACATACATAAAGGAGGAGGAAGGCAAGATGCACACCAAACAAACACATAATTTACCTTTCAACAAGAGGCTGTTGTTCTTCACTGTTCTTTTCATGTGCTGGTGGAGGGCTTTGACTTGATGGGAAAGTGTTCAACTGGCTGACAGAAGACTGAAAAAGAAGTACATGTAAGTGAATAATCAATTTATAATTTAATAGATTGATTTTCTTCCTGACTACTATTATCGAAAATGTAATTACATGGTGGTCCAAACTGCCTACACATTAACCAGATAATAACAATTTAACATGCAGCGATGTTAGTTGATACGTTCAAATAATATCACACATATTAGTATCACTGTTGAATCACCAAGGAACTGGTCTGAATCCTGATTTTGCTATTTACCATACACAGAGTACGACACTATGAAACAACAATTGAATCTTATACTCCATGCAACAAAATTAGCTTTCAGAATCTGATAACAAGTTTTGATTTCTTCTGTTGAGTAGGTATACACATGACACAACATCTAATCATATGTTTCTTCTGTTGAGTAGGTACACACATGACACAACATCTAATCATATGTTTCTTTCCCACAAGAAAATATTATATTCAACACCAACAGAAACCAAAACTGGACAGTCCGGTCTGTAGATACTTTAGGGTGCCACCATAGCTAACGGATTTCTTTACACACATTAAATTCTTCTCTTCTGTTGTGAGAATATATATAACAATCCACTAGATCAGCAGTTCCAAAACTTTTTTGTTTGCGACCCAGAATTTAACATTTTTTCTGCAAATTAGAAACAACATTTTTTGGCATCATTTAATTAATTTCGGTGTGAATAGAGGCGCATTTACAAGCACAAAACTAAATTGAAAAATTCATTGGCAATATTTACTAGACTAAATTAATAATAATATAACAATTTTCATGTTTTGACTTCTGCAATGTGACCCATCAAGAAGTCCTCACAACCCAAGGTTTGGGAACCCCTGCATTAATATTTATTATTTGGCAAATGTTTGACTATACTACTTATAGACTAATCATTACTAATACAAGTCTTGTACCACTACCTGTATATTACTACACACTACGCTAGTCTATTACAATACAATCATCATTCTCTTCTTCATTAAGGTGAACAAAATAAAATTAACAAAATGCTGAATCTATTCCAAAGAAGTCTGGATACAAACCACACAAAATAATACTGCACCAAAGTGTCTGCAAAAGAATATTTTATCACTTCAACCTGAAAGATATAACTTCATGTGTACAAGGAAATAAAACTGTTACCTGGAAGAATACGATAGGAATAAGGATTATGTAGAATTTGAATTCAGAATACAAGAATTACTCTCATTAACATGAAAATGCCCAATAACGTTAATAACACATTCTACTCCACTATCTTAACACAATCATCAATATCCTACTTTCCTCTAATATAAAACTCATTAGTAATGCATATTCCTCTTACATATGAAACCTCCAAAATACTCCTCTAACTAACTCCATCTGACAAGTCTACTTCTATATAACAGTTATCCAGGTGGTCAAAACATTCACTGCTTCTATGGAACGTGGTTTATCAGCAAGCAATGTGGTTACAGTCTTCAGCATCCTGTATTAGGCACATTTAAGTCACTTTTACTACAAAGATTCAGTCTAAAAATAGTGCAGTAGCCTACACACAGATCAATCAATGCACTCAGAAGTGGGTGAATAGTTTTCTGGTAAGTCTTATTCAATGCATGGCCATGCAGTTTATATGATCGCGATACGTCCATTACAAAAATTACGGAAACTGAGGAGGTTAGGTGCAAAATATTTTTACAAACACAAATATATTTAAAACAAATAATGTAGATTTCTTCCTAAAACACATGAATGAATTGCTGAATAAACCATTTTATGATATGTTACTATTACACATTGGACTGTCAAATAATAAGTGAACTAATATTTCGGACTTTGAAGATCTAAGATTTTTACAGTGGCGAGGATGATGATGTATGTCTTCTGGGTTTTTATGCCACGCGAACTTATTGGTGGATGTGACAAGTCTACACAGCGCCAAAACCTAGAAGATCACCATCATCTTACAAACCTCGGAACTTAAAGATATGTACAGCGTGACTCAAAGTCCCTGTGTCTGCACGCACACACACAAACGCCAGATTGTGCATGTGACTCGTGTCTTTCACATTAACTGTATCACCCTGATCACCACATTTAACTTCTAACTGTAAGATCACCATAAATATATTTCTGTTCTTACGTAGGGGCTTTTGAATCACACAGTATTTACTAAAAACATAAGCCTAATTACATGTTTCCTCACCTCATCAATGACATGCTCTTAGAAAATGCTACCAATATATGGGAATGGAATAATTTTGCCTTAAAATGACTAGCAGTCACACACAATATGATGTTGCTTTAACTTGGTAAGACATAGCAACACAATAGCCTATTGTTATTATTGCAGACAGAAACACGATTCATGCCCTTAGACTGGCTATGAATTCCATCCTACTGCAGAAAGTTTCTTTGCAAGTTTAAAACTGTCACTTTTCGTGTGAAACATTACATCTGTTGTCTTGCACTTCACATATTCAATCAACTAAGCCCCTTCCATCTCGTAATTTTCCACAATCAAGTCCCAGAATAATCGTCCAGGCAAGTGTTTTCATTAGAGGCTTCTGATGTGTCCAGACTCTCATAGTTTAAATGACATCAAACTTTCTTCCTCTTGCTTTATTCCAGTTTGATCCTCCACCAACCATGTTTAACTTAAAAATGTTGAAATAATATTCCACATTGACCACACAAAGTTTAACCATGTTACTGACAGTAATACGAAGTTTCGACATTGACAACATGAAAACAGGAAGGTGTTACTTCTGAAAATGAATAGTGCCACAAAGCATGAATCATGAACTAAATTGAAAATGGCTGCCTTCTGGGTCGTTGCCTTGATGATAGAGGCAGCAAGGGCCTCTGAAACATTGGTAACTTCTACAAGACTACACAGCTACAACCCAGAAGACAGCCTCTTTGTACTCACAACTGCAAAAACTTCCAATCTGAACTAAGCCAATTCAAAAACGTACATGATTTTAAGTGGAATGGCAATTTCTGTGTTAAAAAAATATGTATACCAATAAAATTGTAAAAGTAAAGTAAAGCTGTCCTGCCATACGCCATGTAGGTACTTGGGGGGGAGAGGCAGTATAGCTTGTACCCATTCTTGACTTCGGCACTAGATAGGGGTGAGGGATAAGTATTATGCCCTGGCCGCAGAAAAAATTGTAACAGACTGAAAATAGGCGTGAGATACCTTCTGACCATTAATACAAAAAAAACCTGCACACACACACACACACAACTAACATACCCTCAGATTGGTCCTCTTGATATAGTTCTATTCAGTATGCAAGAAATAAACTAAAATTACATTCCTATAAGCAGATAACAATGAATCATGATACTGGCAGTTTCTGCTCTCGATTCAATTATGTGTAACTACTTTGACTCTGTCACTTCCTAGGTCTTGTACACTGCAACACATTCAAATGTCACTGTAGTGAATATCAGTGATTAACTGTGGGCTCTTGTTCGAAGTCCGGATTTATTTCACTATCAACAGTTACAACAATTCATTACTTTCTTGCTTGCCCATGCTGTGTTTGCGCTCAAAACCTGACCGTCTGTCCACTTGCTTGTACATGACTAAACTTCCCCACAGCAACTCGTCTCCATTCCTCTATCAACAATCTACAGAGTTCTTCACGTTTCACACACTTTGAGATAAACTGAGATCCTTTGGGTTCCTTCAGCACACCAACCAAACATAATGGAAGCTTCTAGTGACACAACATTGCATGAGGTGTGCGTACATCTGGCTGACATTACTTGAAGGTGGCTATGAGAAGACGCGGGGGTGAACTTTGAAGCCCTCGAGTGATGTGACAGAAGGGCGTGCATGCAACTGTATTTCAGTGATTGTCATATTACGCTATTTCGTCCTGTATGTGGGTTATGAGAAACAATTTTTTTTAGGGTTCTCTGTGTTAATTTATCAATAAACATCCCTACTACCTTTCAAGGCATTTAAAATTTCTACAGCCCAGGTAGTTCCTGACTGATAGTTCTGATTAACACAATTTCAAAAGTAACATGCTCAGTTTAACATGATTTTTGCACAGCAGTGGTATGTTTAATATACGTGTTTTTGCATTCCCATGTTTGTCGAGTTTGTCAGCTTTATTAGTGGTCAAAGTAAGAAATGCAGAAAGTTATAACATTAAACAGAAAATTTATGTTCTTATGCTTATAGCTACAACAATGTACATCTCCAAGGACTCAAGAACTCCAGAACTGAAGGCAGCAATGAATGAAGTGATGGTGATGCTGGGTACCAATGCTACACAGTGCACTAAATGCAGACTCCAATGCAGAAATGTCGACTTCAACATTACTCTTCTGTTGCATAATGGTCCTCAACATCCTCCTGCGATTGAGACACCGTCACAGCACACAATAAT
>NW_019060061.1:221250-287384 GCF_000696155.1 Zootermopsis nevadensis
GTTTTGTCACCCAACTTGCACATATCTGTAGAAAATCATGCATACATAGTATACGATTTATAGAATGATCTCATACGCATCAATGTCAATAATTCAGTAGAATGTATCATCTGCAACAGCAATTCAATGAAGATATGAAAAATATACTTTAATTTTAAACTTAAATATAAAAATTAGGCACTAAATGTTCTTACACTTGTATACATGTTCAATGCTTTGTATTTTAGCGACACAGTTTGTTCACATGATAATTTCCTCATTAGTAGAACTCGCACTTTGCATGCTTGCACAGTAACGGAATTCATTAGTCACCGATGATCTCGATAAAGAAAGCTGCAACTGTACACAGGCACTGGACAGTACAGTACTGAGAAGTTATTTGCTATGATTGATTGGTGGTCTGGCACAATTATATTTTTACTGATTCACAAAGTCACAATTTTTTAATTATCATAACCCTACCGCTGTGGCATTCGACTGTAACCAAATATCTGTATTACCATACATCGCAAAATTCTATTTTAGTACAATACTGCATTATTCAACTTTTTAATCCCTGAGCTATGAAAAATATTAGAGGCATTCCAGAAGTCTCCTGTATAGAAAATATTAGAGGCGTTCCAGAAGTTTCCTGTATAGTAGTTCCAGCATTTAATTAAAAATATTAGAGGCATTCCAGAAGTCTCCTGTATAGTAGTTCCAGCATTTAATTAACTGGGTCAGTTAATTCCCATCAGGTGAGGCATTAGTGTTAACCTCATCTACTAGGCAGTCAGAACTGTGGTGGTGTGTATTTATATGGTACTGACCTATGGGCTATGAAAGCATGCGTTCCAAAAGTATGGATTTGACAGAAATCAAGTTCCATATTGTTGGGAAAAACAACAATTCAACCTGTTGAAGGAAGGTTTAAACACCCCAAGCCGCATCAATTGCAACCAATAACGCAGCGTAGAATATAGTTCCTTCACTGCAGTCTGACAGTGAACAAGTCATGAATGCATTCATTTCATGTGGATCAGAAGTGGCAAAACACGCCAGATCTCATCAAAGAGGTGCGACAATCTTGGCACTATGAAAGTGATGCAGATCACTTCTTTGAACATCAAAGGCTTGTGCTAAGCCATCCTTTGCTACCTCATACCAGAGTTAAATGATGACAAGAACTGCCCAGTACCAAATGGAAAGAACCAAAACTTGTGGAACACAAGATCACTTCCTTCAGAACAGTTCAGCACTGCACTACCAGAGCGATATGCAGAGATTCCCGGAATACCACGGACCTGTCTCCAATCTGAATCTGAAAATGCCATCAACAACACACAGCACCATTATAATGCCTGAGATTAGATGATAGCTGCTCTGCAATGGATCATTTGCATCACTAATGGCAGAAATGCGTTCAAATGAGCGGTGACTGCATTGAGTAGTGGACAGATGGAAGCACGTTGCAACATACTGCTTCTAGTGATCCGTTGTGTCAGGAACAAACACTTCCTACAGAGAGAAAACTTCTGAAACTCCTTTCCTATTCTGGCTTAGCCTAAGTCATGAGAGAAAGGTCTGGGACTTACCACTTGTGTCCTTGACAAGCTGTAGCATCTTCATTCTGTGTGTACTGGCTACTCATCTTGTTAATGCTGTAGTTGGTCAGGTGCATGTAGCGATCACCCAGGCATGCCATGTCACTGGAGTATTTAACTGAAGCCAGAAATAACATACCCGATGGAAACGCAAGCGTTCAAACAAGAGAAGGAGCATTCATTTAACGACTTGTTTGAAATTTCCTGATCCACAAATATCACATTTGTATGTGCTGTCAGCAATTTTTGTCATAATTTAAACAGCTGTCTCCATAACATGCAGTAAATCCGATACACAGCCTCTTCCTTGACAACCACAACCAACAAGAAAACATCTACAAACATACGAACAGATTCTACAGCTGAAATAAAATAAGTCAAAGTCTCCAACCACCACACAAGGAAAGTTGAGTGCTTCATAGCTTACATTAGCATTTCCCTAATTACAAGACCATTCTTCACCTAATTTATAAAATGTAAAGGGTTATTACATAATTCTCAATAAAGCAAAATACGTGATAACTACGTACACTTTCTTTAAAAGCTTCAGTAAAAAATCAAACTCAATAAAAACTGGGGGGAAATTTCTTTTCCAAAAGACTTAATTTTTAAGGAGGCATTACATGATAAGAGAGAGTCAAATAACCAACAAACACACTCTGTATAAAAGCAGAAATATCACAAGCGGCTTTGGACCTGGACCACCAGGATATTTGATAGCGAAGTGCTGAGGACAATATTTGAACCTAAGACAGAGAATGTAACAGGAGGATGGAGAAAATTACATATGGAACATAACACTTGTTCCCTTCTCCAAATTTTATTAAGGTTGTTAAATCAAGGAGAATGACATGGACAGAACATGTAGCACACATGACGGAGATGAGAAACGCATAAAAACCCAACAGGACGAGACCAAAAATACGGGAAGACAATATTGAAAACGATAGCAAAGAACACGAGGCAGAGGCAGTTGCCCCCCCCCCCAAACTCTGACATTGGAGTCGTGGACTGGATTCAAGTGTCCCAGGACAGGCACCAGTGGTTATCTTGGGAACATAGGAACACATTTTTGGATTGCATCAACCAATTAGGGCCCAGTGATGTCTACAAGTACCAGCTGTTTTCTTCTTCTTCTTCTATGGCGCGACAGCCCGAAGTCAAGTCTTGGCCTCCTTACCAGCTGTTTTGCCAGTAAATAACTCTTTTTTGTCCAGATTGTATTTGTGGGTTTCGTATCATTCTCAGAACAAACAGGCGTTACATCTTCGTACAACATTCAGCACTTGCTCTTAGGAATGGTGACATGTTTTCCCTGTGCTAAGTGACTTTCCAAATTTTATTTAGATAAACTTCGGCTCCAAATGGTTAGATGCCAGGAATTTCTTGATTGGCTGAAACTATCAGCTTCTCACAGAAAAATCTGCTTCATGGGTTTAATGAGAGAGAAAATGTCCAGTACCATAACTTGCTATAATATAGAGTGTAAATTTTTGTACTATAAACTTATTTCATTTACAAAATGAAACTGAGAGGGAGAAAGGATCGTCATACCTGAAGCAAACCGAACCAATCCATCATCATAAATATAGATGCGAAGAGGATTGATACTAGTAAGCAGCACATAGAGGCGTAGGTCAAACTTGCTGCCATTGATGAGAAAAGGCTGCGATATGTACTTCTGAACCACTAACGGTCGCTTCTTGGGGATTTGGGCCCAACGATGAACAACCTTAATGCCAGTGCCTCTTGCAGACGCAGGCTGAAAAGTCACATCAATTACTTATGCTGATTTAGACCTACAATAAATGTACTTTCACAATTATTTAAACGTTACTAATGTCCATACTGGTTTGACTATCCACTTCTCATTGCCACAACTCTTCTCCCATGCCTGGCGAAGCAGCTTGTTGTCCTGAGGTAACACGTAAGTACGAGGGATAAAGCCAAATCTGGAAAGCAGACAAACATATATCACAGACGTAAAACAATCTTCCGTATTCCAAGAAAGATGAATGGTTATGTGGACAGTAACAGAACCATTAATTCAACAGAATGTGTTGCTATGTGACCTCACCACTCTGTTTATTTGAGGTTTTCACGGCAGTGAGTCTGAAGATGGCCGTCTACTGGGTTGTTGCACCGAGTAAACCCAGTAGACGGCCATCTTCATTATTCATGATATTTATATTTTCCAGCAACAAATTAAGTCATCAGCATAAACAAGTATCTGAATATGATTTAACATTAAACATACTCTTTCTTTCCAAACTTTGTCATAAGACGGTACAAATTCTTCCACAGCCGATCTTTACGGCCAATTTGAAATGTCCCTGGAAAGTGATTGATCTTCTGGAAGTCTTTCAAGGTTTTAAAACACAGTGATTTCATGTGTTTTCCCCACGTACCACACCAGTCATTTGACTCTGGAAAGTAAAAGTGGTTTATTATTAGTTTGATAAAATAATACCAACTGAAATAAGTCTAGAATTTTATATGGCAGCAGAGATAAGCTCTTAAACAAAAGCAGTGGATACTTAGCCCTTATTAAGAAAAAACCCTGTTTGTTCCTCATTTGCAGAAAGAAGCATTTTTTTGTTAACATCATCATGCCACATACATACAAAGGACCTGACTACATGGCAGCCAGGCCCGCTCCTTTGCAAGATTAACTGAATTGTTGCTTGTTGACATGATTATAAATCAGCATGAATTTAGGAGAAAGAAAAGTTTACATTTCCACTGCAACAATAAAGGAGCAGCTCAAGAATGATTCTGTATACTACTACTACTCCTTCTCCCTAAGATGTTTCCACTTTAGATGTGTTGCCCAGCAACCAAGCCTCTCCGCGTCTCTGCCATCCCAATTCTCCTCCTCCTCAGCTTCTTCATTCATAACTTGTTTTTCTCATCTAGATCTTAGCCTCATTCCCCTTTTACTTTCATGTCCAAAACTTTCTTGGATTCTCACTTCATTCTCGAAACATGTCCATATAATCCTATTCTTGTCATCTGATAAAATGGTGGGCCAGAGAGTTTTAATCAGAGATGCTTTTCTTGTGACTGACACTTAACAGAAACTGTACTTATCCTCCATTTTTAAATTTCATTTCATTCTATGATGAAGTGAAGTGGGAAAAACATGCAGTCATATGATTTTTAATATCAATTCAGACAATCAAATTTCAGACTTTAAGAGTGTAATTAATGGAAAAGAATGTGTTGGCCTGAAGATGGGTTTATAAGCTAAAACATAACACAAGTGAATGGAATACAAAACATTAAGTGAAATTGTTATGTACAGACAAATAATAATAATTTAGAAAATCCCACAACATGATGCTCCTGTATAAACTCAATCTTTTCTTTACATTCCCTCCAATGTTCTTATTGCACCCTCACGTTTTGGTTTTGCTTCTGTACCCCTTAAAAATCTCATCTCTGTTGCCGTTATTCTACTTTGTCTACCTCGGTCCAAGTCCTTGCTCCTCCTCCATTATGTTAATGTGACGTATTCTCACCTTCTTAGGCATATCCCATTGTCAGATTATGCCCCCCAAAACCGGTAAAGTTCTTTGCATTTTTTATTCTTTCTGCATTTTTCATTTTAATGCCTCCATTTATCACTGTTTTAAGGTTGCTGAATTTTCAAGTTATAATTCCAGACAATAAGCCAGTTATTTATAAATATGTTTGTATATTTATAGAACGTTAGTAGGCAGACATCATTTAGGTAACAGAGAAAGTGGAATAATGGTAGCAGCATATGTTTGCAGGACAGACAGTGACATTTCTACCAACACGTTTCAAAAGGAGTGGGAGGAGAGGAGAATTTGTTTTGAAATCTGGGACAGGCTATAGACAAGTGGGCATTCAGCTTCATGCTACAGCCACTTTAACCAAAGCATCCAGTGCCCATGGGGCAGGACACTGGGTGGGCTCCATACTCGATCTGGATGCAGTGGCAAGGAGAAAAGTCACTGCCTCTGCCAGCAACGAAACCTTTGTTGACCAGACCACAGCTTAGTCATTATACTGACCAAGATATACCTGATCCTACAACAGAGACAGTTTCGTAAAATGTTGCAAGGAAATAAACAAGATCTACGCAAACCTCGGGTAAACTCACTTCTAATAAGCCTAAAACCTGAGTTCACAAGTGTGCGACGAATGACCAGAGGCGTAATGGTACTCAACTTCCACTTCATGTGACGCTGAATTTCAGCTGGAAGAGCTTCACCTGGTAAAGAAACAAAGATATTTTCAGTTCTCGACCCTAAGAGAGGGGCCCGTATAAAGCAACATGAAGAGTCAAACTATACAGCTACTATGAAAAAACACATATTTTGCTCCAGGCAGGCTATAGCTGAATCTGGTAGAAATTCATGGAAAGAGAGAGAACTGCTGGTTTTGACAACTAATTTACAAAAGGCTACACAAACTTACCCCTGACGTCATGCATGGAAAAGCGAATATATGGAGGAACATGTGAAAACAAGCTTGGCCTCAGACATTCTGGCAAGCCCTTTCCTTCTATCACAGATGAAACTGGAAACGATGTAAAATACAACATAACTTTAGTAAAAATACACATCTTACAACTTATCGATAATTTCTGATGCCTTTGCTTATCACTTACCTTTCTTATGAGCATGATCATTCAGAGAGATTGATCGAAGTGACTCCCCCACTACTGATGGTGTATTAGAATCAGTGGATACAGTCGTTAAGCTGCTAAGCACAGACTGATCATCTGCTGAAAAAAACACATTAATATAACAAACTATTAGAAAATAAATTTATTTAAAACTATTAATGACTGTCCAAACGTCCTTTGCAGGATCGTGTTAGAATCTTACTGTAAAGCAACGACAAATTAATGCCTTCTAATTCTTTTTCTGTTAAAAAAGTTACCAAGATACCCATATCAGCGCAGTCTGCAACTGCCATCACTGACTTCGCCCAGTAATTTCATATAAATATGAAATTAACCTTGGCATAACAATGTTGGGTAAAATTCTGTATGCAGGTGGTGACAGAAATATTGCTTGGTAATTAATGGTCGGTTTTATTGCTTTTTTCATAAATAGGAATAATAATATATTCCTTCGACTGCTCTGGAAATTTGTCTTCATTCTGTACATAATTTAAAAGATTATGGATCTAATTCAGAATAACACAGTTCTGACAGAATTTGATCAATTTATATGTTTTCAAATTTTCAGTAACGACCTCAGATCACACAAGACAAACATCATAAGTTTATCACATTCAGGTGCTTTCTAAAATGAACACATGAAATATTCAAGTATTTTGTACCTTCCTCACTGTCTTCCCCTTGTTCTCCTTTGCTGTCTCCATCTTCACCACTGCCACACGTCCGTTCACTGGATAACGTATTGAAATGGAATTAAACACTCAACAATAATAATTACTAAAATCAGTTTTTAAAGAAAAGAAAATAAAAAAGAAGACAGAAGACACAGAAAAACTATGCCAAGCAAAGAATCTCAACACATGAACATACACTAAAATCATCATTACAAACAGAAGAGGACAAACTGGAGCAGACAACGGCAGACTTGCAGCACACATCAGCCTGCTGCCACATTCAATCCAAGAGAAACTAATTCCACGAAGCACAGTCACTCAGCTGACCATGAAATTAATCACCTTCCGTGGACCTCACAGTTTCCTTAAAATACTCACAAAAGCCGGACGAATGAATCCAGTCCACATCTTCAAACACCACTTGTTTAAGACCCATTAAAATATCTTTCTATTTATGCCTGGAACCCAAAAGGGGTTTCTGTCACTGTAGAATGTTAAGGCATTTCACAAATGAGAATCTGACTAGCACAGAGGTCAAAATCCTCTTTTAAAACACGGTACATCTGGGATCATCTTATGTTTTAAATGGTGTTAGATTTACCTATCAGCGAAGTCCGAGTCAGATGATAGGTTTGTTTCATCGTCACGTAGATCTGAAGAATGTTTTCTGACTGCTGTCTTTGAAGATGCTGGGAGATATAAAATCTGTAGAAGGAAAGATAAATTATGTAACACCAGCCTAAACCCCTTCCTCAAACCTATAAGTTTCAAAAATTAATTTGATTTAAAGATTCATTACACAAAGTTCAATAAAAGACCTAAACCTAAAGGGTAAACAATTAGAGCCCCCCAAAAATAAATATATAAAACCCAATAAAGTGGCAAAGTTTGGACACTGTAAATTCTTTGCATAATATTCTTTACATATAAATATATTTTTTTATTTTTCCTAAATGGCAAATTTAAAAAAATAGACGGTAAATGACAAAAATATCAGATTTCAAACAAAGTTTCATAAAAATCCATTCAGTTCTTGTGTTGAATAAGCAAAGGACAGACATGGCTGGCCCTACATGCATTTATTTTGTGCACCCTGTGCAAAGAATGCATAATTAGCAAATTCATCAATACAATATGGAAGAGCCAAAGGGTGCCTAAAAATACATTAATAACAACCAAGTAAAAACAATTAGCAATACGAAAATTAGGAGGGGTGGGGGTAAATTCTGAGTTTCTATCCCACAAAGGAAGGAAACTACTGAGTTAGAATGGGGCGTTGTGCACAAGCAGTTCTCGGTTCCAATTCAATGCAATACATAGGCCAGATTCCACGTTTTCCATTCAACAGGTCGCATTCTGATAGAATAGGGGGATAAGATTTTTTTCCTTCAAGGTCTACTTATAAGGAATTATATTTCTGTACATGCAAATATTATGAACATCTGACTAACATTACTTTTACAGTAATCCTGCATGCAGACCCTTAACTTGCGGTGTATGAAATGTACTGATGCCAGAAGAACAAGACAAGCATAGGAACACACACTCCCCCCACCAAGACGTGACTACACTTTGCTACTTTTGACCAATTATGCCAGTCATTATGAACTCACCTTAGTGTCATGCCCTCTGTGATCAGATGATCTGTGTAAATGTATTACTTGCAAGTGACCGCTATGAGACTCCGAGCCCCGTAATTGACGCTGACCATAGGTCGAGTGTTTGGTATCTTCTACGTAACAGTTCTGCGTGAGACATGGAGAACCATCTCGGGCACGTTTGGGCTCCCATGAACTATCTTGACCACAACCACCAAAACCTGCTCCAGGTTCTGACTCGCTACGCTGGCGCAGCCTCTTCCCATCCACGCTGCCTCGCAAGTCTCGTAATTTGCTACCAAGGATCTCCACCTCATGAAGATAGCAGTCCTGAACTGAGACAGTGTCCATCATGTACTGCTGTCTTGATGGGACAGTCCCCCCATCATCATTTAGTGGACATGACTGATCACAATCATAATTTTCAACTTGTCTTGCGGTAAAGCCATGCACTGACTGCAGGTGATTATCAGTACTATCTCTGTTTGCTTCTTGTGATAAATTATTTTCACCATGATCATCTAATTCAGTCCAAGCTTGGTTACAAACTACACCATTTCTTTTAACAGTATCACAAGACACTTTGGTGTGTTTCCTTGGCAACAAACCATTTAAATTTTGTCCTCTATCAGGGGATACGTCACCGTGTGTAACATACGAATTACTGACATGTTTTGGGTTCTCATTTACATTAGGAAGCAGTATGTTATGAGTTACGTTGACACTGTTACCAAAACGTCTATGTTGGTAACAAGGGTGGCCCATCGATCGAAAACGATCTTTTGACTTCTTCACTGGAACAATGGTTCTGTGATGTTCTATCATTCCATCTACATCCATGGGTTGACGTAATGATGTCTGGTGTAAGGTATCTTTGGGTAAATGAGACTGATGGCTATTTGTCTGCCTGACAAACATACGAGAATTCTGTTGATAACTGCATAAGTCATACTCCTGAACCACTTTCTTTCTCAGATGCTCAGTATCATACTTTGAATCACACAGTCTATTACGCTCCCGAAGAGGATCAGCTTCCAGACCCTCGCTTTTGCTACGCCTTCGTCCACATCGAGGACCTCTATAAACTTCGCAAACTGGGCACCAATTGGCATATTCAAATTGACACTGATAATAATTTGGATTGTTGTGTGTAGCCCCAGCACAGCTGAACTCATCCTGTGATTCTGAGTACAGATATCCAGGGTTAGAACTATTTAAGGCCACTTTCTGAACCACATATGGAGTTGCCATTATCCTCAGATTAATTTAATGGCACAGTATTGCCATTTATGTCTATCCTCTTGTGTTCCCTTACACCAGCATTCTGAAATAAATGTGGCATAAATTAATGAAACTCTGAATAAGGGAGAAGAAATGGTTGGAAACTTAAGGAAGCGAGTAAAACAAAACATCAAAAAGACAGCGTTCACTGCAAACTTTACTCACAGTTACAGAATTTACATGGACTGTTCAACAGGCTCCAAACATAAAAGAATAATTCAATAAAGTATTGTATACACAGGTGGGATTTCAGAAAATTGTACCATATCTGGTTACCAACGTTGCAAACTAGTTATATCAACCGTATGAGGTCTCTTGAACAGGCAGTTTGATTTCAGTTTTTTTTGTTTGTTTTTTCCCCCTCCAATAAACTTGAGAAAATTTTTGGAAAAATAATTCCAGTAAAGTATCCAGGCATGGCAGAGATGCTGGGAAACAGTGGACAACAAAATAGTATTTGAAGTCCAAAAAATCATTTGAATGATGGCAGGTGTTACAGTCTCTGCTGTAAAGGACTGTTTAAGAAACGATCCATCCCAGCATATCAGTAAATTCTTACTCTTGTTATGGTCGCTCATTGTTGACAACATAACAATAGTTTCAAACTAGTTCAGACAAACACAATGCATGTGCTCCATAAGTATGATTTGCACAGATCAAATACTAACCTCAGTACACTCTAGAAACAAGTGTACAACACAGGAATCAAGTCATTCAACAAGCTACCATCAACAATTAAAACATTATCATCTGGGTTGCAATAATCCAAAAGACACCAATCTTCAGACTTACCACTGTGAAAACCTAAAATCCTTCCAAACATTATCACCCTTCTACTCAACAGAAGAACCCACTTTGATTGAAAATTCTCAATATAAACATTTATGAAGATAATATTTCTTCAATATACATCCTTGAACCGTTACGTATAATATCTATAAAATAAATAAATTATAATTCTAAATATATTTATTAATGGAACCAATCTACTTATATGTGAGGACTCATGGTGTATTGAGTTGACATGTTTCTCATCTACAAAACAAAATTCATATTCAAAGAAAATGTAACAGGAAGAAAAATAACCACACAACAGGTCAGAAGTAAACTGTCTTATAAACCTTTCCAAAGTCTATAATCATATACAAAATGAATGTAATAAAATCAAAACTACAGAACCCTTACCAAATTCTTCAAACAAAAACACGAAATAATATCAAACCTAATTCCTCATCTACAAAAGACGAGCTTTGACATCAAGCCTTCTATTAACTACGTAAATTGGTTAAACCTTCCACTAATTATGTTAAATCGTGCCCTATTGGCAAATAAACAGTGAATTTTTAATCCAGGCAATATTATCCGTCAACACCTCGAGTCAAACTGAAGTCCACCGGTACCTAACCTTAAATAAATTACTGTTTGCATATTCTTACTTTACCGGCTTATGTATGTTAATCATGTAAGTGTGTATTATGTAAATGAACAGAGGGGGAATAAATAAACAGCCATGAGATTGGTTAAATACTTCAAATACAAACACGTTGGAATTCAATGTCTGCCATGATATTAAACTAGTACAGAATCAAACGTTCTCGATAGAAGTGTGCTGAAAATGTATTAAGTCAAGAATTATAACGCCTGAGGTGACTTACGTTTAATTCGATACTGATCGTGCCCTAAACTAGCGCAAGTTAAACTAAATACTTACTATGATAACAATGACCGGATACAAAATCTCATCTCCCGCATCACGTTCCATACGTGAAGGTAGGCAAAATTCGGAAATCGATTCAATTGTTTTACACAATGTGACCAACACAGATAATACCAACATTTGTATAACATTCGTTTCAGTTCGTTTCCACGACCTCTTTCTTACGTACACAAAATTTTCTATATAAATTGCAATATGAACAACGTTCAAGAAACACGTTCATTATCGAAGTATGTATATCCATATACGCAAAAAAATAGAAATTATTACGGTTGTAAAAACTTGCAAGGCATTATAAATTTACGTCGTTGAGAATCACGAGAAACGTTTTGCTTCACAGATACACAGACAGCGAGATTTGGGGTATTACCGCTATGCAGGTCTGGCACTCTTGGGGGCGTGCAGGTGTACGAATTGAATTTTAGGCGTTAATTCATGCGCAATAGTCTGCAACAACGAAACTGTGGCTTTAGTTATATATCGACACATGGTAATAGTGGTTATATATCACGGGAACTGGAGTTTTCCTTTTTCTTGATGGGCAGAACAGCTTTGTATTTACACACTACCGACACAATAAAAGATTTTTAGGGCATAGCCGAGCATTATTGCTCGTGTTCGGAAAGATGTAAGTACAAGTTCATGTGTTTTTGAAACTGTACTTATTATCTAGAGAAACTGTTCCTGCCACAGTTTATGAAACTTTTTAATTTAGATTCATACGTCTCAATTTTTCGAAGTTATTCCAACCAAAGGCATCGACAGAGTTATTGAAGACGCTATCTTGCTCACGTAAAAGAGGTTTCCGTTGTTAAGAAATACGTAATCTAATAAAGAACAAAGATAACGCACTTGTGTTGCAATTATTGTCTTATGTTCCACGTCTTTCAATGAAAAACAATTAAAGATAGAACGCGCGACATTGAATTTCTAGATCACTTAAATTATTTCGCCAACTTGTAAGTGGAAAATTACCCACGACTTTAATAAATACGGGCATGAAAAGAACTCTTGCATAATTTACAATGAGAACAGGCGGGAGATTTGAAAAATGTGTTTTTGTATCTACACGTTTTGTATCACTTCCCGTTACTTTTTTCAGACTGTGACATTCCGTTCCCACTGAACAGGCTCCGGCCAGGCCTGTATACTATAAGCTCAAAATATTATGCCATAGTTGGCAGCGCAGATGGCCCATGATGTAACAAACACTGTGCTGCCATCTATCCTCACGTTGTGAATGTGACGACCAGTCAACGTCGATTATACAACATGCTCCTCCGCCACACTACGTGAATAATAATAATAAGTCGCTCAAACAATGTTTGGCCAACAGATTAGGGAACTTAAAAAATACCGCCATTCAAGGAAGACCATACAACATTCGAAAGACGCCAATGTAAAATATATAGTAACGCATCACAATAAATCTATATAATACATGTAACACATTAAAAGAATGTATTTCAGAAATGGCTGTTGCACTAGCTATCTCAGGGACAAGGTTTATCTCAGGTACATAAAAGTAGATACCCTGTAAAATGGTGAATGAATGGAATTTCTAATAAAAATAATAATAAACAGGCACAATTTTTTCAAATCTCCTGGGACATTAGACCGTGAGATCTGGTAGTGTTCGTGATCTGTGGTTGCACTTATGAAGAACTGCAGTCAGGCTCAAAAATAGCCCTTTAATGTACAGTTTAATCCACAAACAGGCGTCTGAAAATGAATGAGACAGACTTAATTTCTCAAAGTGTCTAAGCCTAACAGATGACGCATTCATAAGTGTCCTGCTGTTTGTGTTATAAGAACATCTCTATTGTTGGACGTGTTCCCTGCATATGAACGCGAAGTGCTAACTAGCAATGCCGCAGTAATGTGCCTTCAAATTTCTAAGACTCATCATCAGAAACATTTTCTGTTTCAAATCACACGGATTTATTCATTGGTTGTGGTCGCTATACGGACGCCATGTCCACTTAACACCGGGACACGTACACATAAAAAGAGAGAGAGAGATAGTGTGATATTACGGGAATCACCGCGTTGCAGGTCCGACGAAGTTCAGTGCAGCGTTGGTGATTGTTCGTGTGACGACGAAACTGTGATTAACTATAGACAAGCATTGTTTGTAAGTTTAATATTTACAGAACAATAATAGAATGTGAAGTGTTTTGGGTAATACTGGTTGTAATTCTTATGAACTAGAATTTTTAAGTTGAGTCGCCATAAAAAGAATCCGCTCAACATAGGATCACACAGAGTGTGATAAAAGGGGAATCACAGCTTAGCAGTTCTGACAGTTCAATGAAAATCTGACTAATTAGAAATCGACATATTAAGTAAGTTTGATATTTAGAGAACGAACACAAAACAACCATAAAAGACGATGAGTTATGTGTAATACTGGTTGTATTTTATGGCTACTGGTGTTTTTTTTTTTAAAAAAATTGATTTGTAGAAGTTTCTAATGTCAACAAACTACACGAGATAACTGCCGAAAATTTTTGTCAAGCTGGAAAAAGAGACATAAATGTTTTTGAAATTAATACCTAAAGTATTTGTTCATACATTTTATGGAACTTGTTAAATTTCTTATCGAACTTGTCTAAATTTTCAAGTTAATACATCGATAATTATCGATACGATCAAGATGTTATCTTCATTATGAAGTGCATATATCTTTTCTGAATTTTTTCCTGATACGAAATTAATAAACTAAGTAACAAAAGATGATCGTGAAAGAGGCCAAGGTTCATCGTGGACTGTAGTGCCTGTACAAGAAGAACAATGATAGATAACATTAAATGTTCCGATGTGTGATTACCGTGTTCGTACTTCAAACGCCCTAGAATTATATGTAATTAACCGTTTACATTCCCCTCGTATGTAACAAGAAGTCTGTCTCTCGCATTGTTCTCAGTGTAAACCAGTTATTTTCAAATTTTGGAATGGCCGTTAAATTTATCTTTGCAATTTTGGCGAGGTGTTTTCTTAGCTGCACGGACTGAGTTATTAAACAATATTTCGAAAGGGATACAAATGACACGGAATGAGAGTAGACAAGTTTTACACAGAGGAAACAAATTACTTTAAAGAAATCGTATCTTTGATACATCAGTAACACATGCCATATGCTGGTAATAAATGGATATTTAACAGTTACGAAGTGCAGAATCTTCATCCCGAGTCTGTGCAGCCTTCGATCACTTCGGACAGCCCTCAGCTGGTGCACATTTTGTTCGAACCATTAAATGGAATTTTAATTATTTAATAATTTAATTGTGTGACTGTCATTATGTGTTAAGCATTTTAAGCCTTCAGTGAGTGTTTTGTTTTCGAATAGGACTTTTGAAGATTTTTGAAGACTTACAAAAAATTAGTGCAATGAAGAGAGTACTGATACAGGATGACGACAGAGATCTGTTTAGTGTTCCATTGCAACCCACTGTCTATCAGTACTATTCAGAGAACAAAAAAGAAATTCACAGAATGGTGAAACAGCAGGTATGAACACACACACATTTATGAAAATGTCCTGCACGGCAAATCAAAGGTGTAATACTATTTGAGGCAGAATGTACACAAGGAACCATTCAAATTAAGAACTTTTTAAAGTATCGCAGTTTCAGGCGTTAAAAAAATCTTTTACCCCTGTTTTTATGAAAATGTCCTGCATGGCAAATCAAAGGTGTAATGCTATTTGAGGCAGAATGTACACAAGGAACCATTCAAATTAAGAACTTTTTAAAGTATCGCAGTTTCAGGCGTTAAAAAAATCTTTTACCCCTGTCTGGGATCGAACCCCGGTCGTCCAGTCCGTAGTCAAATCACTGTACTCACTGTGATGTATTCAGCGTAGAATTTATTATTTATTGGAATTTGTTAATACTGACAGTTGAAACATTTTCTGTTGTTTTGTGCTGAACGGCCATTTTGTTTTTCTGTAGCGTGCCGGATTTTGGATTCAGTTTGTGACTTCTTTCCGTTCCTTTATCACAAATTTTTGGATGTATGGACATGCCAGCCCCGAGATCAATGAAGAGGCGTTCGTTGACATGCTAAAACTGCTCACAACAGAGAATAGGTGAGGAATGTGATGAACCACACACTTTTTCTTTAATTCTAGTAAGGATCGGTTTATACACATTGAATCTGTGCTTTCATATAATTCTGACGCCTCTCCTTTGCAACACCAATCCTTTGAAATCTTACGACAGCAAAATGAGTTAATATTGACCACCAGCCGAGTGCACCCGTGCCACTGCCGGAATGGCCGTGGAGAATCTGTTAAAAATAAAGACATGGCCCCGAGGGACGTGAGCTGGGTTAGTGTCGATGACATTCGAATGGTTTTAAGTTGACCACATTGAGTCAGGCCGTGAAGTACTGAGTGGCACTGAAATTGCGAAGTGTGCGCGAGGGCAGTCGGGAAACAGGTACATGTGTCGTCGATGATGAGAAACATTAGTCGAACAGCTGAACTTCAGTGACCTGAAAGCTTCTTCCAGTGAGGTTTCGAGTTGTCTGTACTTCATTATTATGGACGGCATTACGTCTGTCGTACTTGCAGTGGAACCTGTAGATGCATTGTTAATAAAATGTGCCTGTGAATTTTAATTAAAATAACATGTATTTTTTGGTGTATTTGTATGGCAAATTGTTACATAATTAGTAGATACAAATGGAATTGTGGATTATCCATGACAGTTCTCCCTTTCTTTACCATGGACAGTCAAAGAGTTTTGCAGAATGCTGATTATGTTCATTCACAGTATTATTATATCCAACATTTTATAGCGTATTTACTTCTGAGTACCTGAGACGAACCTTGCCCCTGAGGTACATTTTGTTTTTAATAAGTGTTACATGTATTATATAGTTTTATTGTGAGGCATGACTATATATTTTACATCGGCGTCTTTCGAATGATGTATGATGATCCTAGAATGGCGGTTTTCTGAAGTCCCTATGTCATGTTCACCCGGGATGTGGCCAAATATGTTTTGAGTGACTTGGAAACAGTCTCAGTTGCTCCTATAATTACTGAGAATACTTTTGCTTATTGTTGTTATTATTATTCCTTCCAGTTTCACAGGATTCATTTCACTGATTGAATCAATCAAGAGACTATATACATGTGTGGGATCACTAGGCGGTGAGTGCCTTATTCGTAACACAATGCCATTCATTAATCAATGTGCGCTTGTCCTTGAGATGATTAATACATAGTGAATTCTTTCCTCCCCCAGTGTTCTCCATGCCTGTTACAGCGCAACAAATGTCAGGATTCAGCAAGGTAATATATGCATTAAATTATACCATAAAATTAAAATTGAGAATACCAAAATTTGTTTTTGTCCTGTAGATGTACTGAATTATGGGCCCAGTTAAGAGACGTATGTAACAGATAGGATCCTGAAATGCTATTAATAAGTGCTAATCATTTTACCAACTTACTAGTGAATACAATAATATAGAATTCTAAAGGAACTCCATTCTTGCAGAACGTCGGAGCTAAAATTAATGTTGTCTGTGTGGTTTATCATACAGTAGAGTGTTAAAACGTCATATTATGGGTCTGCCTGGTGTAACTGATCTGTGGGGTTTAGCGGTTTATCCGTACAGCCAGATGTACCGCACACATGCAGTCTGTACGTACCATATTGTAACCGTGTATGTGGGAGTGGGGGTACAGCTCCAGGCATTCAGAACATCAGCACTGGGAGAGTAACGAATAAACAGCTTCATACGTCTGTGTATTTTGGTACCTACTCAATAGGTGCCAGTGTGGAAACATAGTTACCTTCCAGTATTTTCAAGACTTGGCATCAACCAGGAACCCTAGGATGATGGAGGGAGACGCAGTCTCTAAGGCACTGGAAACTCATTAATTCCAATTCACATGGCTAATCATCTGAATAGACTCAAGTCTTTGCTGTTTACAATTACTATTATGTCTCTGATAGCTGCTTACATCGACATTTATTGGCTACACAGAATTTTATTCTGCGATTAATGAATTAGAGGCATGCTATTGTGACATGCAGCTGGCTGAATGTTGCACAAGCTGTGATGCAGGGCCAGTAAAGGTTAATGTAGTCTCTAATCTGTTTTTGTTCATGTTGAATATTTTATCTGATATCCTTTGAATTTTTAACTAATATTTTATCAATAAGTATTTAATATATAATTTTCTAATGTTTCATATTAGCCATTTGTCACATTTCCAATCTATTCGAGATTCGTGAATTCTGTGGTGGTAATGTATCTTCGTTGGAAACATGCTCCTCGAGTCCGGGCACGCACTCCGCCAGCGGAGTGGACTCCCCCCGCTCACTGGAGTCAGCCAAACGGTCGTGGTCCAAGTTCATATGAGCGCTACCTCTATGACCGTTGGGGAAATGAGCTGCACAGCCTGATTCGTGTGGAAAAGGACTTGATGAAGTTCTTCAATCCCCAGGCACGTCTGACCGTTTCACGTCATGTCGGTGTTTCTACTTGCAGTGCTGAAATAAGTGCATGAGTTTTAGGTTGGTCTGCACAAACAGGCCAGAAATTACCAAGTATCAATTAATGTCTCATATATTTGGTCTGTAATTCAGAGTATTAAACCTAAAACTTACTCTAAATTTCCTTATAATTTCCATTCCTGTTGGCATATAGATGCACCATTTAAAATGCAACCCAACAACAACAACGTATCGTGGTACAAAAATAAATTCAGAAGCAGTACATTCATCATTAATGTTCCATGGTTTTTATGTATCGTGGTACAAAAATGAATTCAGAAGCAGTGCATTCATCATTAATGTTCCATGGTTTTTGAATGAACTCCTATATTTTTCAGCTCCGCTTGCCGGGTAGGACCGCAAGCTTCCGACATCTATTTAGAACTGATTACACGAAGCACTTGCTTTGTGAAATGTCAGAACTTTGTTGTTATGAGGAAACACTTGGCAGTGATTTTAGAACATTTCACCATCTCAATACTCGAAATGTTGACTCTAGAAATGTTTATTTTGTATGTTCTTTATAATGAAGTACGATATCAAGACTTAACCAAACCACATTTCACATGTGATAATTACAAGATCCTAGTTGCCAATTCCACTCTTAAAATTGTAAAGAGTGCAACTGTGTGACTCGATTGCTTGTGTAAGAATCACATTTATTATTCTTTGATTACCGCCAGAGTGACGGCTCATTAATCTGCTTCACACTGAAAGATGATGTCATAAGAGTATTTTCGATTTACTGTGTCTTGGTTTTTTTTTTGTAGATAATCTGATTGCAGAACTTTTTGACTCTAAGTGTGTAATATGTTCAGTGAGAAAGTTAAAAACTTGTTCACAAAGTTTGTCAAACTCGGTATGGTCTTTCATAGAGACAGTCAAATGTTTATGATTTATTTGCAGGAAATAGATGACACCAGTAATGCTTCTTCAAGCACCAGTCAGAAGAGAATGGGTACTAACTATAACACAAGTCCGAGGAGAAATCAAAAGAGAAGTCGTAGAGATGCGAATAGAAGTGGCAATGTCCGTCAGAAACAGAAGGAAGAAACTGTCCCTCCGACAACCACCGGCAATAACGGCAAAAGAAATGACACATTTAGGTATGACAAGCTTTTCAAATTTAGCAGCAGGAGAACGAAAGATGGTGATGATCAAACGAGTGGTACGTCATCGTCTGCAGTTGAAGCAAGTGGTAATGCGGGTGTGACGAGGAAAGATGCCACTTTCAGATATGACAAACTGTTCTGTTTCAGAGAAAAGAAAAATTCAGAGAGTAATGTACTGAGTAAAAGCACTGCAAGAAAGGAAAATAAAGAAAAATCACCTCTTCCTGCAGACAAAGAAGTGGCCAGTAACAAAGATGCAACAAACGAAACTGCAAATGATCGTTCCTTCAGGTACGACAGACTTTTTAATTTTAGCAAAAAGAGCACTACAACTCAGAATGAGACTTCAGAAGATAATGATAAATCAGATGGAAACAGAAAGAAGGAAACTGTGCGTCAGTGTAAAGAAAAAGAATTTACCACTAATGCAGACGAGACGAAGAATGCCGGAGGAAAAGACTTCTTCAGATATGACAGACTTTTTAGCTTCAGCACAAGGAAGCAGAATCTTCCAGCCAGTTCAGAAAATGTTTCTACCCTCGACAGCAGCAGCAGCAGCAGCAATGCAGATGACTTGCATGATTCTGAGTATGATGGGTTCAGTGGATTTTCCAGAGGTATGTATTCCATTCATTTGTACATTTCAGTGCCTAGATGCTCATTTGAGATGTGCTTATAAATGTCTGCTTTACAGGAGAAGAGAAATCTATTGTCACCGTTCCCAAGGGCCGCGTGCCAAACGGTGAATCCCACTCCCTCTCTCTCGAAAGTGACTTAATTTGAAACGGTTTTTGAAAGTGAATATTTGATAAAATTCAGTGAAAAATAATTTTTAGTTGAATAGTGTGACGAGCTTTTCAACAACAGAATTGAGAATTCTTCTTTAAATATACTGTTCACTTCATTATATTAGCTGCCGAACCGTTGCTGGGCAGAAAAATAAATCTTTTTCTTTCATTACAATAAAAAGGTTCTCATGTAGCATGAGATTAATGTAATACAAAGTTGCAGTGCTACGTAATTCTGCCGGTACAGGACGACGACTACCAACAGATTTACTGTTTATGCTGCATGAGATTACGGTATGAATGAGTGGATGTTATTTATGAATAGAGCTGAAGAAACGTGACAAGGATAACGTGAATGTCAGTGTTGGGAAAAGGAACAAAACTGTGAAGCCTCGTTAGAATTATCACACTAGCAAATATTTAACTCGGAATCGTATGGCTTTCTCAACGCGTGATCCATATTGAAAAAGCTCTGACAGTGTTGAAGTACTCAGCAGAAAGAAGTCATCGCACTTTCCACGTCCTGTCGTCGTCTGACGAACCTAACAAAGATGTACGAGCTGCAGAAAATGCTCCATTACTGTAGATTATGGAGAATGAGATAAGTTCGTTTACAAGAACAGATTTGTAACATTTGTACCAGACTCTAATTTGGGACACTCGTTTCTGCTGTTGCATTTGTCATGAATTCTTGCTGCTGGTACCTTTACGCCAAAAGAGAAGAAAAAGCCGAGGGCTGGCATTTGTTATTGTTTTGTGTTTTACATTTTTTTCATCATTGTCAGACATTACAGGCGATCTTTCGTATTTATAAAAATTAAGTGCACTCGTACACCGAATCTTCTGAAATCTTACAGTTCTCTGTGCCAGATGTGATACGTCTTGCTGCCATAGCAAATGTGTGAGTGAAATGTTGGCATCTCTTCCACTTCAGACACTGTCCACAAATGAGCGAAAAGTTTGAGTGCAGATTTGCAATTTGGAGAATTCCTTATATTGAGATTAAACTGTTGTGAAGTAATGCTGATGAATGATGTGGTGTTTAAGTATTACATTATGACTTTACTATTTTTCGTTGTGCTGCAGATTTCTTTGGAGGACCATTTCAGCGTGGAAATTATGGGAAAATAATGCCGCAGCCAGTATGGAATTGTGAGTATGAAGTATTGTAGTAATGTGCCCACGTGTCCGTCCATCTGCAGAATTACTGACTGGGTTTTGATGATGCACAGCAACAAAGTGATTTATGACAGCTAAGTCACACAACAAAAATAACTGAACTCATGCAAATGTGTGATTACAATTATTTTGAGTGCATTTGTGTTTGATGTGTGTGTTTGTCTTTCTCAGTTTTAATGCACAAATGCAGCAACTGCAACATCTTGGAGAAGTCCCCTGGGATGTACAAGGCTTGCAAATTCTGTGTACAACACAGAGAGAGGGCACCAAACGTCTACTGCGGAGAACACTGCGCGAGTGAGTATGGATTTGTCTGTTGGGATCCAATAGTAATTTTGAACGTTCGTATTCTGTGACACTTGGGAATCATCCCAAAGAAGCAATTCCTTGTTTTATGTGGATCTGTGGTTTGTCTCGGAGGAATTGTCACATGCAGGCAGAAGCCACCCATAACCTGTCTCTGTTTGACATGTAATATTTGTGTTAAATTTGTTTCTTATGACTACCATCGAGTTAATCCACTGTTTCAATTCTTGGTTCCTTTTGTAGAGTAAATTGATTTCATTCTAACCCGTTCTTTCAGGTGCTCACTGGATGAGGCAGCATTGTGCCGATCATTTCCCATATCCTGGTATGATGTAACCTAGGAAATGATTGCATCTGTAGTTTATATCCTTTCTGAATGATTTATTTGCAAGTTACATTCGAAATATACTAAAGATTTATGAAGCATTCTATTCTACTTTAAATAAGTTTTGTGATACGATATCAATCTAGTATTTCCATGTGATACGCCGTGCAGTATTTAGAATGTGTTGATCCAGTTCAGGGTCTTCATGAAATGTAACCTTAGTTACCTGAGCTGTGACATAATTGGGTAACAAGTCATATATTGATGGCCGTGCTGTCTGGTAGAAGTTTGCCAACGTTTCAGAGGTCCTTGCTGCCTCCATCATCAGGGCACACCTCTGAAACCGTCTTTAGACTCCGTGCCGAGAAAACCTCATATCCTACTAAGTCATGTGTTAGTGTAATATTGTTTGTATTTAAAGTGTATGACTTGTTCGTATAATACGTGTAATGTATCATTTGAAAAAATGTTTGTTAGATTTTGGACTTGTGAGCGAGTGCATTCTTAGGATTTACAGGAGCTTTAACACTTTGAAGCTGAAAATTGTCTAAATATTCAGGAATGCAGTGTGACCCAGCACTGTGCTCCACCATTCCAAAGAACAGCCTGTATACGCTGTTTAAGGAAATGATCTGTGGTTACATTGAGAATCGTACAAAATAATGGGTTGAGAATTATAAGGAAAAAGGATTCATAAAATAAAAGTCTCTTTTTGTGTATGCAACTTCAGTTTCTAGAATTAAAAATTTTGTTCTCTGTGTCTTTTTAAGCAATAAAAGTCAGTGACCTTACAATTTAAAATGCAAGTTGGCTCTGCTTGGATACCGGACGCGCACGCGGAGGTCCTGAACAGTCTGCGGTTGTAATTTTTTTTTTACACCGTACAAAGCATTACTGTGACTAAAACTTAATATACTTCAAAGATCTATTACGAATCATAATTTTAGGACACTACATTAAGTGGCATTAGTGTTCTTCCCACCTCAAAAGTTCGTGCATCCATCGTGGCACTACCAATTGTGTAGCCTCCAATGACACAATGTCCAGTCCAGGTTTCATTAGAATATGTTAGCGGATCTTGAGATGGAACGTGTGCATGGACACGCAGATACGATCAGACTTATCCTTTCATTCAGTACACATGTTAAGATTGTACGTAAAAATCAAACTAAATTATACAACTCATTTAAATATAGAAAGAAGATTTGTGAACTTTTAATTTGTGATTATGTCATACACACTTTATGGAGCTATCAAATCTTCAGATTCTGATTAGGCACACAACTGGTCTAGAAATTCGCTGCCTTTTTGGAACCCCAAAGTTCACAACCTGCCACCAGACCCTGCACAAAGTTTGTTAAATTCATTTCACAACCAAATAAAATGAGAAAAAATTGTTTCATTACACAAATTTTTAGATACACGAGTGAGGAGCAACTCTGTATCACATGGTCCTTGAGAGGCTAATGGTATGCTAAGCTATCCAAAGAATTCCCTGCCTTTTATAAAACCGGAGATTACCGTGCTCACGAGAGCATGCAACCAGTTCCTGACCTGATCCATATCAATCCAATCCGACCCTCCAACTGGTATTTCTCTATGGTAAATTTTGATATCCTGTCATCTATGCCTTGGTCTTCCAAGTGAGATGCTCTTGTCAAAATTTTTAGTCAAAAGTTGTCAGTTTCTTATCTACTCCATGTGTGCAGAACTCATCCTCCCTGATTTGTTAATTGTAATATGTAGACTAAAATACAAATTATAGAGCTCCACATTATTCAGATGTCAACCCCTTCGGTCAAAATATTCAAACCTGAGTAACATTTCGTAACATGCTGCTGTCTTTGGGGGGGAGGGGGTAGCCCCTTAAACAATAGAGAAGCTGGAGGACTTTGAAAACTGGGGAATAACAAATTATTCGGAACAGATTTATTCCCCTAAATTTCATATCATCGTAATCTTTTTATGAACCATCGAGGGGGACGTTTTGAGCATAAATTACAATTTCAAACATTGTTACAAGGGACGGCGGACTACAAGCGTCAGCGATTTCTCAAGGTACGAATAGTGCTGCCTCTCCTGGCAATGTACTAAACTATGAGAATACAGAATCCGACAGACGAGAAGTTACTTGGCATTCGGCGACAGCGGACGACGGAGGTGTCGGGCAGGGCTGAAAGACACACGCACAGGTGAGAGAAATAAAAGAAAACTGTGACCTTGCTAAATATCCTCAGAGAAAGGGGTTATTCCGTTCCTTATATTTCGATATGCTTATTGGAACGGAGTGGTACAAAGTAATCTGCTCTACAACGTTTTTTTGGTGCAGAGCTGTCGATACCAAATTTCATCCAGATTAGTTTAGTAGCAGTTTTCGGAGTCTCGTGGGGAAATTTGCCAATGCAAGTCAAATTTATGCGTTGTTTAACACTCGTAATTTTTTAATTTAATTTTATTGATGTCAGTAGCTCCAACGAAAAGGCAGTGGTTTCCAGTTTGGGGCCCCGAACCCTTGGGGGGGGGGGTCCATGGGGGTATTTACAGTGTTTGAAAAGGCTCTAACGAAAATCGTACTGCATAATGTTTTCTGAGAGCATTGTTGGTGGCATTTTATTCGCGTGTTTACAAGTGTCACTGACTGAGTGCGCCAACAATGGCCATTGGTTGAAGACATCGCAAGTACGTGCGTCTGTGACAGGATTGGTGACCAAAAACGTGCACCGTAATCAGTGATTGACGAAGTGACAGCAGAAATTAAGCCAACAATGAAGTGTAAGTACGTTTGTGTGACACTTAATATTAAACCCCTAATAATTAAGGATCGTTGGTTAAAATCTGGATCAGCATTAAAACAAAACAAATTGGGATAAGGCAGACTGTTTGTCGGCGTCTTTTAGTGTTGTGCTGTCTAGGTAAAATGCTGATCACTTGTCCAAAGAGTTCTACCAATGTTTAAAAAATAGATCGAGTAACGTCCCAGGGACCATCAAGGGTTGTGAAGCCACGGATAATAAGTAGCAAGTGTGCGCTTTGGATTTATGTGCTCAGGACAGAAGCCACGGTGTAATTTGTTAAGAAACACTGCACAGCGCAAGTATGAGGCCAGCCGAATATCGCATGCATCTACAAAGAAATAACCAACACGTAAACCGGGACTTCACGCAAGAGAAAAATCAATGCAGAAAATATGTATCAGCTGTAATAATGGAAATGCTATCTTTGCTTCCTATGAGTCGACCTTATCGTAGCAGAGACTCGAAAACAACATCGAGAAGGATGAGAGACGCTAAAAACCAGCTGGTGGGGAAAATGCGCACTGAACAACGTTTCTTGCAAATGGACTCGCTGCACGTGACTCCAGACGTCACACTGGACGAGGCGGAGTTTAAAACTTTGTCAGAGTCGTTGTTACCCTAGTATTTGGTGAGAAGTATAAAGTGCGAAGCCCCTCCGTCTTATTACGTCTTGCACTCCGGTGACGACTGGTTTTCTCTGAGTTCGCTTCTACGTCGACCTGATCATTTGAGTTTAGTGGAAATCCTGCGTCTTCTCCGAGCTAACTCGACGAGAAAATGAATTCTTTTGTTCAACGCGAGTCGATCCTGATCGATTAAGGTACAGTGGTGTGATTGTGACCTGTCTGAATGCAGTTTATGACATGTAATGCAAGACTGTGATATGTTGCCCTGAAAGCAAGCCACTGGAACACATTTATAATTATCAGTTGATTTCATGTCATTAAAATGAACTTCGCTGTTGACGTACTGTCGTTTTTTTGGTTAGAATTCTTAAGGTCTCGGGTTGGCAGGATTTCTCGTGGCTCTGGAGAATTATAATGAAGCAAGCTTCCACGTCATTTCTAATTAGCAGTTCGCCATTCGAAGGAAATATTTATAAAGAAAACTTTACGACTAGAAAAAAACCCAAGATTAATCTACGCCATTAAATAAACTCCCATCAATTAAGTAGTTGATAAGTAGACCTAAAGCAGATTATCAATTAAAGTATTACAGCACAATGGAACACAGCCAAGTTTCCTCTTTCATTCCGTCAGCCATCTTGGGCAACCGCAGTGACGGAGGCGTCCTGGGGATTCCCCGCCCAGGCGCTTCGATCCGAAATTGGAAATTATCACATTTTATTAAGATCTGTCTGAATACCTTTCGTGGAAACACAAAGTTGGTTATCTGGTTCAGAAAAGTCCACCACTCACTCCACACCCTGTTAACCATACATTTTAATATTATCCCCCCCCCAAGTGCGCCTCGGTCTTCCACGTCGACAGGGTGCCGGGGAGAATATCTCGACGTAAGGGCAGTAGCCCCTCACTTTACCGGAGTTGCCGGAAGACGAACTTTCAAGGCATCCGGAAATCGACCCTGCGAGAATCTGCATTCGCTTGTTCTGGATGTACAAGACGTGAAAGGCGAGGGTTGCAACTTGAGCTGGAGCGACAAGGCTCCCACCCCGATGGTGTCTGTGCCCCTCAGCCAGATACCGACACGTAGAGGGGATGATAATATTAAAAGTGTGAAATCGTCGGCTGAGAACGCAGTAGTAAATCTTAAAATGCGCGCAAATTTATGATCGTCTGAACGACTATCAGCTTTTCAAGGACTGTCGGTTACAAGGATTAAAAACCCCCGCAAAGTTCAAAGGGTGAGGGAAGTGTTTTTAAAATGAAATGTACGCAGCGTCAGGCCGGTTTACCGGAGTCAAAGACCGGAAGAATAACTTTATGATTTGTTTTGAACCTCGCTTTCCTCTTGAAGGTTAAAAATAGAATTTGAACCGAAGGCAGAACAGAGCTTGCTCAGCCAACATCGCCACCCTCACGGTAGCAGCAGGACCCAGGGCAAAGGGAAATACTTTCTCCCTTTGTACGTCTCGTTCTGCACCAACCCCTAAAACTATCCTTCGTCCACGTCACACAAAAGCGACTGTCGTCTGTATCTGCGCGGTGAACATTCTCACTCACACGAGTCCACAGCCAAACAGCAGAATTCCTGGAATATTTTGGGGCCAGAATATTTACATTTTGAAATCAAGGTCCCTCCTGGATTTGGCAGGCGGCCATTTGCACCGCCGACTCCAATTTAAAAAAAACCCTCCAGTTTCTATTAGTGAATCCTAACCTGAATTGGTTCCAAAACAGCACGGCGCTGCATCGGACTTGCTTATAATACTCAACGGCACATTGGTATTGCCTGAGCTCCGCGGGTTTTAATGTTCTGTCTGCAATATTCACGAGCTGGATCTGACTAAAACATCGAGGGTTAGAGTCCACCTGAGACGTAGCAGAAGCCCACGTGACCACGTCGCAACGCTTGGAGTCTGATGAGGCGTCCTTTCAGCTGGTGTTTGATTTCAAGGTCACGCAAACGTGAGCGCGTCCTCGCCTTCCTCTGTCATTAACACAGAGCTAACGTGCTAAATGCTGGGCAGTGAGTGAACCCTCCCAGACAAGGTTCTGTGCCTACGGGCTCGAAAGTTACGCCGTTCTTGGGACAGAATTGTTCCTCTGCAGACGGCACTCCGACGGACGGACGGACGGGTTTTGGGCCGAAACTTAAACGGGGAACGCCCAGAACACGGAGGAAGAATGCTAACCATTGTTCAGCGATTTCCGGTGCTCAATCGCGGAGACGTTTTTCGGGTACAGAAAGCTGTATGGCGGCTGAGAGTGGAGTCATCTGTTTGCTTCTAGATTCAAACCGGGTGCCTTCCGATTACACAGCATCCCCTCTTCAGAATATGCAAATGAAGTCTATATTTAGAATTTCTCAGAAATACTCTGTCGAGTCCCAGAACCTGGTGACCGTGGACAGGAGAGGGGGCACGTGGTTCTGCGTAATAAATCAGCCATTTTAATGCCCCCTCCCCCCCCCCCCCCCCCCCACACAAAAGTAAGGGTGAAAGAACTCGGCCTAACCTATCTCGCGCGTTGCCCCAACGAAGACGACAGTGAAGTCGGAGCGACGGACTCTTTTACTCTCGGAGACACGCGAATCGGGCACGCAGATCCTTGCCCTCTGAGAACGCGACACAAGTTGATTTATAATTACGAAAGAGAATATACAGTTTCTTACAAAACTTCGCGGCACGCCTTTTGCAGAGTCCTTCAGGAGAAGATGACAGTAGCTCAACTGGCCCAAACATTCACTACTTTTACGAAATCCGAAAGATAATTTCAGTGTTAAAAATAGCGCCACTGGGTCCTATCGTGAGCCGACTGAATCCAGTCAACAGTCTGTAAGACTCATTTTAATAATATCCTTACATCCACACTTTGTTTCCCGACACGCGCAAATGTCTGGGAGGATGAATAAACACGTGTTTCTATTCTCGGCTCTTTCGATTTCGAGAGTTGGTTCGAGGCTGAAGGTTTTCCTCAGGCGCCAAATAGCATTTCCTGTGCTGTGATCAGAAGTTGTGTCGAATCAATTATCTACGACGGGCCGATAGCGGCGCGCGGCCTTGATCTTGAGGTCATTCAGACAGCCGAAGTTCAAGGGTCACTCCTCGGGACTTCTGTCAAGATAACGCACAAACACGTTCAGGCTCCAATGCAGAATTCAGGGACGGAGCACTGGATGGAAGCCGTCATGAAAGGACTTCCCTGTCCTCTGTTTTCCAGGGCTGCCATTTATATTACTTGATTTAAGAGCGCGTCAGCATCTGGAGATTCGCCAGAATCTGCTGCAGTCAATTTCGTTCCTGAAATAAAGACGAAGATGTGTTTGTTGTCTGCGAGGCGAAGAGTCCGGACGAACTTGAACGCGAAATTTTCGCTCCTGACCCCCAAGAGCGCGCATTAAAATTCTTCCACTGCAGTTGGCACTTGACATAACTGACGTCCGAGGAACTACGTACGGCCCAGGGTCTCTTTAAGATGTCCAGAGTTGCTCCTAAGCTAATGCACTTCTGCAGTCTTAAGTGCCTTATCACAGCTTCGTTATAGAGAGGAATTAATCCAACAAGAAGAGTTTACTTGCAGAGAATCGGCGTGACGCACTTGCAGCTTCGTTACAGAGAGGAATTAATCCAACAAGAAACGTTCACTTGCAGAGAATCGGCGTGACGCACTTCCTGCACGATCAACGAAGTCTCGACGACTTAACGTAATTTAAGGCCGTTGCTTCGTGGCAAAGTAGCCTCGGGTCACGACGACCTAACAGCGACTTTGTGTGTGTTAGAAAACATGAACTGGGACCACATCTGCTCGTGAATGTTGGAGTACTCGAAAGAGTACTCACTTCCACGCTCGTTCGAGACGGGGCGAAGGCCCCTAGTATAGACAGTCTAGGACGTCAATTAGTCGAGGTGGCTCGAAGAACGAACGTCCTCCTAAACCTGACGCCAGTGGAAAGACTGGGCCAGAGGACACGCCCCTTGGATGCCGACTTCATCGTCATCTTGGTGCCACTCAGTTTATTCGAGAAACCGAGACAGCGCGCAGTCTGAATGCAGATTAAATGCGGAGGAGGAAGAATATTCGAAGAAACTGCAACTTCAAGGCCAACTCATGGGGCATGGGCCTGCGCACTAGGCACATACGCGTCTGGTATCAGAGCTGCAGACGAAGGCCATAGGATATGCGCGGAGAAACAATTCCATCTTCAGGGAGACAAGTTTGTGAAACATGCCAGCTTACCACGTGCAACTTCAGTGATTGTTATAAGAAAATGCGAAAATTCAAGTCTTTACGCGGGAGAGTGAAGTTCGCCCCTCAACTCAGATCTAAATGCTCTAAAAACAATTTCAATAAGTCTGTTATTTTATCTTCCGGGGCCGATAATCGACGTCTTATGTAACACGACACGGCGGAGGTGCCACCTTTGAGGTTATGTCTGTAGAGCGGGCCCCAAGGTTTCGTTCAAGTGGTGAGGCCATCTGTCACCATTGCGCAGGCGCGAAGTGCGGCATCATGGCGTCACCCGACCCTTCAGAATTCCATACGCCTTACTTAAGACAGTCTTTCACACATTAATTTCATATTTCGTGTTGCGCAATCTCGAACGACGGAAATCGAAGCACGGCCGAAGTCTTCCGACTTCCCGAGATGTTGCGCCATTTGGTGTGGGAGATACTGACGGACGTCTCAGAGGATCTTGCTGCCTCCACAATCAGGGCGATCTTGATAAGGGGTAGTAAGCGCCTCTGAAACGTCGGTGTATATCTACCGGATACACGGTGCAACTTTCCAAAAGTCTCGTCGTGGTATTATAACTGAGCATCGGGGAAAATTTGTCATTCCATTGTCCTACAATCTCTAAGAAGATCCTAGCTTCTAAATTTGACTAGATTTAGAGGCTACCAGCGAATTTTAGTTTCACTTTCAGGAGAAATGGACGCTGTCCACACAGGAGACAGTGTGTTGTTGGGAGCGGATGCAAAATGGCTTCTGTTTGTTCGAAAGTGAGGGCAGAACACGCGCTGTGCACGCATGCGCAATGCAGCATTTGGTCCTCTTGAACTGCCTTTATTACGACTTCTCAAAGATAAATGCAGTTCCAGCAGCCAGGCCCTTGACCGTCAAAAATAATCAGAATGAGGTTAAAAAGGAGTTTATAGATCCGCCTCCAGATGGCAGCACCGTGCGGACGTAATGTATTTGCCAGCTGTCAGCGCCATTGAATGAATGCATTGCTATGTTGAGGGCCCATTTTTCTTTTAGAAAAATGAGGCTTCTTTGTTGGACATCCATTTTCGCTGCCAGACGACAAATCGTCTTGGTGGGAGACTAACGTCGATGCGAAGGTCAGATACGCGAATCGTGGAGAACACATATTTTAATGCGCGTTCTGAACTCGTACCAAAAACAATTGAAAAACGGATACCGAAATCTGCAGATCCTTTCAGTCGTGCCACCTGCAGCGTAGAGCGAGACGGAAAACGGAGGCAAAATTTATAATTTTCCTGCGTTATCTGTGATGACGTCATCCTACAATCTGACGCACGTTAAGCGCATTTTAACTCGGAGTCCACACCGCGACGACTTTCAGAAGATGTCTGTTTCCTGGGTTGTTGCGCTGCGTAGAGTCTGGCAGAAGTTTACGGACGTTTCAGAGGTGCTTGCTGCCTAATGACTCATCGCTCTGATGATGGAGGCATAAAGGACCTCTGAAACAACGCAGGAGACAGCAATCTTATTTCGGAAACTCTTACATGTCCTTTAAATGTGTTCAGAGAATCTGTCGATAGAATTGTGGGATTATGAGACGAACATTCAAACGCATTCCAAGGCATCTGAAATTTGGGTTGACCTCGAGTTGTTACTTGTGATCATTTTCTGCAATTTCTGATTTTTTCCGACGGGCAAAGCGGTCAGATAAAAACTATTCGTGCCGTGTGTTCACTCTCAGCTGTGAGCGATGTCACGTCATCCTCCGCTACACCAGACGCGTAACTTGAATCACTGTTGCGCGGAGTTAGTTTCATTATCAGTTGTCTTATTCTTGGTCTAGTACAGGGGTGGCCAACCCAAATGATCTTTCGGGCCACTTTGGAAATGCATCATAACTCCGCGGGCCACATATAAAATTATATATCCCCATATTAGATTTAGATACACTATAGACATTTTTTTGGAGTGAAAAATTGAAACATAATGAGTTATTATTATTGTGTTTACTATTATTCTTACATGTAAACATAGATAATATAATAATAATGATACTAAGCGTACATTTTGTAAAAGTGTGATGAATCTCGCGGGCCGGAAAAATGTTCAAGGCGGGTCACATGCGGCCCGCGGGTTGGCCACCCCTGGTCTAGTAGGTTTCGTCCTCCAGGCGTGCCCTTTCATGATTCCCGTTTCGCCGGTCATGTCGTCGTCACTCGACTGTGTTGTTTTAGGTCTAACTGTGCCCAGGCCTGAACATTTACGTATCCGGTCCGCGGGACATTTGTTGTCATAAGGCTTCTCAGGTTCGAGTCACACAGCCTCTTCTGTGCACCAATTGGCCACGCGGGAGAACGAGCTGCCGTCCCTCCTGGTTTCGCGGACCCAGCCAGAACAACAGAATAATTTCTTCTTCTCTTTGTTTCACAGATTCTGTTCCAAGAATCCATCAACATGAGGAGCGGTTTCTTCATCCTGACTCTCGTTTCTCTGTCCTTCGGATCGCCTCGCAGCGTCTCGTAAGTCCGGCGACGTAACTTCCGCTCAGACACTGACGAAATTAAAGTTGCTGCTGTAATTATTTTTAGCTTTGTGTATGTCTGAAGAAAAACTCGTTCTTTCAAGCGCTGGAGAAGCTGTCATTGCATTCATTAACATTTAATAGATATAAGGACAATTAAGCAAGTCCTTCGAAAATGCCAGAATATTTGGGCCTTGCCTTGGTCACACAACGGAGCGAAGCAACACGTTAGGCAACCCAACACACAGGAGCGCATGTATAATTGCCTACTTCTAAAGGCGGCTCAACAAGACGCCGCTTCAAACATCAAATAAAGAAATCTTAAAATCGGGTAATTAAATCAACGCGAATCAAAAGAAGTCAACATTTATCAGATTCGAAAAACAACAAATCTCTTGCAAAGAACTTCATCAATTATTTATGCTCGCTGTCAGAAAAAGAAACCCAACATAAATCGGATACGCGAAAAGGATTTTTGCGCGCCTTGTCACAATTCCGCGACGACTTCAGCGTACATGGGAGTATAATATTAAAACGAATCTTGGGGAAGTACGTTATGGAGGTGCGGTCTGACTCGACGACCTCAGAATAAGGCAACGGAAATTCTTTATCTGCCGAATGAGTATAAAATATTATGCAGGATGCGCGTAGTAAAGTTAAGTCCACGAAGGCCTCAAACCTGACTTTTCACAGCCCTGACATTTTTACCTGAAACTACGTTAATGTAGCCAAAACAATTGAATGTTCCGTTCGTTACGTATCCATGGTGAAGGGGACTGACTCCATCTTCGCCCCTTCGTCTCCCTGACGGGATGTGTCGTCCCTACTCAGTCGTGTCGTCATCAGCAGAGCGAAACCCACCCAGCCCCTGCTCTGTACCGGATACAACACAAACATGTTCCTTCTCAGTCACAAATTCAGCAACGAAATGTTTTGCCCTGTCTGTTCTCGAAATTCAGAATTTTCCAGACATTTCGGGCGAAATGAGATCTGAGTGACGGTCTTCTCGAGACCTCAGCCCCGAAGACGTACCTCTGAAACGTCGGTATGTACCTACAAGTCCACACGACGTTGCAACCCAGAACACCATCATCGACGTAAGAGATTCCACCAAACATGTCAGCCACAAACCACGGACGTGACGAGCGCTTGTCGGTGAATTTTATAAATTAAGGGCACTTCTAAGTGGGGCTCGTACCGGAAGAACTGAACCCACATAATTAAATTTCATGTCAATGCCAGTTAAATCTAAGGTTTTGATTAATGCCAAGCGCTGACATCGGCTCTTCTGGTTGTAATCAGGCACGAGGACATCCGCGACGCAATCCTGTCCCTGGTGAACATGTTCCGGGACTCTGGCGACAAGCTAGAACGCCACGAGTACAGGGAAAGGCAGCTCGGCGAGCAGCTGAAGAAGGCGCTCGTCGGTCTGGACAAGCGTCATCGAACGACGGACCACAACTTGGACGCAATTGCTCTGGTCGTGAATCGGTTGGACGACCGACTCTCCGGCATAGAGAAGATGATTGCTCAGGTAAGCGATGACACCTGGGAGTTCTTTGTCGGCTTTAGGACACAAAAAATGCCACGGAGATTAAAGTAAGATGCGATTATTTTGAAGATTATGATACTCACACATTTCTTATTTTTCTTTTCAGAGAGACGAGAGAGAACGTATTCAACTGCAGAAAGCTACAGACGCCATGGAGAACATCCAGAGTTCTTTGCAGGCGTGGATGAACAATGTCGGTGAAAAGATGCAAGCCTCAGGAAGCCAAGTTGAAGGACAAACCGAAGGTCCTGGGTTCGGTGCTCGTATTGACAGCTTGGTGACTAATGTTGAACACATAGAAACTCACATGCGCGAAATGAGTGAGAAGTCAGCGCACAACGAGGCCCTGAAACTGGCTTCTGAAACTCTGGCCAACACAGCGTCAAACACCGAGCGAGTACTGAGCCAGTACGAAAACAGACTCGCAGAACTGCAAGCAAACCCTTCTGCTGTCCAGACGCAGAATTCCCAAGACTGGCATCACATTTTCCTGGCCGCAATGGAAGCACACCAGAAAATATTACAAGATCTGAAAACACTGACAGAGAATGCGACAAATAAGCTCAGTACGCTACCAAACATTACTGAAGTAACAGGGATAAGTAACTCCACTCACGAATTATTACAGGAAATCCGCTACGAAGTGACAGCCGGCACCGAGAAAGGAGTCGCCAGACTCGATGCCAAGCTGTCTGAGGCACAGACCGTGCTGGGTCGTGGACAAGAGGACATGCTTAAGACTCTCACAGACACCGCGGTTATTGCAGAAGGGGTGTACGGAGACATCACAAGAAGCTATGAAGAATTGCTAAAGGAGGTGAGAAGATCAGGAGAAGTAGAAAGTGTTCTGATTCAGACCGCAGACAACGTAATGGACACAAAACGACGGATTGAATACGGCGTCCACCAGATCCTACTTGAAGTTGGTGACCTGGTGAAACTTCATTCCAAAGAACTTAACGCTACAATGAACCGGCGCTTCGACAATCTCTCATCTACCATCGTAGACAGCCACAGCGGAGCGATGGCAAATCTGACGTCAAAGATCGAGACAGAAATCAGCCAAGTGTGGCGTCAGATAGGGATAATGTACCAGCAGCTGACTGAATCAGCTGGTGCACTCGACAGACTCCAACAGCAGACCGAGACTTACGTCAACGGCAGTCTGGAGACTATGGGCAGTATGGGTGGAAAAGTCGGCCAGATCACCGGTCTCATGGCAGAAATGGATTCCAACCTCAATTACCTACTTGGCCGTCTGTCTCTGGTCACACAGGAGTTCAATTCTATCAAGTCAGACCTGGGATCAGCTCTTGATAACATCCGCCATGCATTTATATCTGTTCAGAAGAAAGTTAAAGAGTTTGGGAAAACTGGAATCATCCCAATTACAGACAGCAATGAGGATCCTACAGCAGACGAAGGTAACCAAGTGTCGCCGATCAACGTGGAAGTCCAGTAGCGACATGAACGTGGAATGTTACTGAAAGTAATGTCTTATATGTTACATGTTTTTACTAATTACTGATATCATGATATTTTGTATCAGTTTTCGTTCTTCTAGAACCAAATACTTTATTTAATGAGGACAGGTGCGTGCTCGCAAACATAAATGACCACTGCGGTCTGAGACGCCTATTTATTGCAATTTAACAATCAAATGCAGGAACTTCAGAACTTTGGTATTGGCTTTGAAGACAAACTTTTTCTCATCAAGGATCTGTGTGACGAACGACAGCCTCTGTGCAGTGTCATTCATTACTCGAACATACCGCTGGAAATATGAAACAAAATGAGTAATTTTCAACTTTCACTTCCTCAACTCGTTCTTAGTCGCATTAATTCTAAAACACTTATCGCTAAGCCATAGGTGGATAGTAAGATAATGTGCACTTCTTTAACATTATAACGCGCTGAGAATGTCATTTTATAGTCTCTCACACAAATGGTACGAAGTGTAATAGTGATTAGTGTGCATGTCTATAATTTTAATTGAATTAATAAATACACAATATGGTGCATCACATTAAAGCACACAAGTCTTAATATTGTACTGTAAGGAATGGCTGAAGTTTTCTCTGCAGCTGAGATCCAATTTCTTTCTTACGAATGGAATTCTTTTTTTTATAAAGTATCTAAAATTGTTGTGCTTCTAAAAACTGCAGTTTGAATCCTTCTCCCTATTCCTGAAAATGGGTTTCATAGGAAGAGTTTTAAATATTTTTAAAATAAGGTTTCCAAAATGTCTAGGGTAGACTTTGAATTTCTAATAGTTATGATGAGAAGATTGGAATGAAAATCTGAGAATGTCATTTGATTCACACGACGGATTTGTACGCTCACAACAGAGAAGTAAACTAGTTCGATAGTGACGCACGCACGTGTTCACATAAACAGTCGATGTGAGGTGAACAGACCTCGACAAACAAAGCACAGGATGTAGAAGATATTTACTTATTTTACAAGAGACTGAATTCTTATGCTTATTTTGTTTTACAAATGTGCGGAGAAGCAGCAGCCTTAAGCCCTTCTGGCATGACATCCCGCTGCATTATGCTGTCAGACCAAATATGTTGACATGTCTTTCTGTTTTGAATCAACACGAAGCTCAGTTGCTGCACTTGTAATACATTTTTGAAAGACCGAATAAAATCTTTTAACTCAAACTTTATCAACATCAAATGTCCCACTTGATTAGTTTCCTGCAACAGACACTGGATGCAATTGGTTCTGCTTCTATCACAGCCGAGTTTCACGAGTATTGACGTCATGTTTGCTGAAGTTGATCACTGACAATAATGTTTTACTCTGGCACGTGTTTCTTTGACGACGATAACGTCTTCCTGGGGTCGATATCAACCGAGTATCTTCACAGCCCACTCGCACCTTATCTTGGCATTCGTCTACCAGGGGGCAGATAGACGATGCGGTTCTATCGATGATTTGGCGACGCTTTGCTCAGTCACAGAAAATCAGAAACTTCAGTTTTGATATCTTGCTCAATAAAAATGCAGAAGTGGAATCATGCTGAGGAAAATGAGTTCATTCCAATAACCTATTAATGATGATCTTTGTTAATAATTTTTGTGTAGTTACCCTCACATTTTGAAAGGATGTACTATCACCCTTTGTTAACAAAATTGAGGAATAATCTTCTTCTGCAATGCCTCTACTTGTGAGCCCACAGTGTCAGCCCAGAACACCATTTTCCTCAGTACCATAAGAACACTCAAATCTCAGGCTATTAATGGATGAAGGAACACAAACACAGAGAACGTTAATAAATATCTGGGAACTGTGGAAGCACAAGTTGTTCAATAATAATGAAGAGGGAATATATTAGAAGACTTGAGTTGATCCTAAAAGTTAGTTCCAAGATCAAACAATAGCAGCAGAAATGTCTATGACACTGTTACTGTACTATAAGTGTGGAGTAAAAACTGAAGACTGGAAGAGCTAACGAAGACATAAAAAGAATGAGAGAATGTTAAAAGTGTGGAGTGCTTCACCTTGGAACAGACAGACAAGCTGTTTGTAAATATGAGGAACATGGCTGAACACAGGAAGGAGACTACAAAGCAGAAGTACTCAGCATAAAAATACATTTTACAAATGTATGAGGAAGATTTCAGGAATGATCATGAAAAATAATTATAACAACCCTAAAAAAATTGTCTATGCAAAATTCGAGCATGAAAAAAATCAGAACAATGGACAGGAAACAAAGTATTGGGTCGCTTATTGCAAAAAAAAAAAAAAAAAAAAACATATTTGGGAAAATAAAATAACACATGAACGCATGAAAAAAATCAGAACAATGGACAGGAAACAAAGTATTGGGTCGCTTATTGCAAAAAAAAAAAAAAAAAAATACATTTTTGGGAGAATAAAATAACACATGAACACATTTGAATCCTGGATGTCTAACTCATCAACAGGAAACTTCCGTCCTTTACAAAAAGAGAAATTAAAGGATAAATTTACGGTATGAAGATAATGAAAAATGCAAATAACAGTAAATGTGCAATGTGCCAGCAATTTAATGACACTGTAGAACATTTAAAAGCAAGACGCCCAGCTCTGGCCAAGTAGTGGCATACAGCGTGTCCCACAAGCGGACGGCCATAGGAGAACTCTTATTTGGCGAAATACGAACCAATATCAACAGAGAAAAAATACTGCAAATTACGTATTTCCAAACCGGTTCAGCGCTCTCTTTTTACATTATCAACAAAAAGTAATGGCGATTACCACGCCGACATGACAGCGAAAAGAGGAGGGGGATCGTTAGCGAAGGAGAAATAGGTACTACAAAGAACTCCGGAAACATTCCTCTCTTTCGCCGTCGAGTCTACATTGCAACATCGCCGTGAATTTTACTGCGGATAATGTAAAGAACATTCACAAGATCCCAACACTTGAGACTGGAAACACATCATTTGCAGCAACTTTTGGTTACCGTACATCACTTCCAGTATACGTGGAATATTTGCCGGTGTTTCGCCGACTTCTGTGTAAACACAGAACTAGTTTGTTTAAACCTTTTCACTAACCTCTCTCAACTGCTGACATTCTTGGACCTTCTCTGCAGACAAATCTCACTTGAAATTCACGCTGCACCATAGTTACACTGCTAGCTTGATAAAACCTTCTCATACGCTCCACAGAAAAGGACGCCATCTTATTCACAGCTGATTACACAACTTCCTGGTGGGAGTGGGGGGGATCACTAATCGATAATATTGTGCAATATATCAATAAATATAGGGTTTCTTTTCGGTAGGTTATCTGCGTTCAAAACTACCGCGTGTTTTTTTTCGATGACACTGCCCATTTTATTCCTTCGAACAACGACAGTGCCCCTCCATATACCACCTTCGCATTTCACCCTCGTACAACAGAAAAGTAAAGGCATTGGGGTTTCTCTTGGGACTACAACAAAAATTATGACACAACCACACCATGCAACAAAGCTGACATCACACTTAGGGGCAGCGAAGGATCGTGTTTACCTACGTAGGATTTGGGGTTTGCGCTGTGTAGTCTGGTAGAAGTTTACCGAAGATCGCCCTGATGATGGAGGCAGCAAGGACTTCTGAAAAGTCGGTAAACTTGTACCAGACTACACGGCACAACAACACAAAAGGCAGACATCTTGGGAAAACAAGTATCAGTATTTAAGTACAAATACCTGCTGACTGAAATATGGGGCATGAGGAATGTGGCAGTGATACAAATCAAAGGGCAACTCTGGTAAACGAACCAGGGTGAAACTACAAACAATGGCCATTCTGGAAAAAGCACTTTCCAAAAACTATTCTGTAATGAGCCTCTGGGCCAATGTTTGACCCTGACTCATGGATGAGGTACTTTGTAAGGTATTGTGAAACTAACAACTGCTGTAAAAGTTTCATGCAATAAATACATATAAAACAATCTGTTTTGGGATACCTGACTTTTTCTATAAAATTTGGACAAACTTGTTGATATCCTAACCAGTGCATGCAACTGAAATAACGTACAAAACAATGTTTCTTTGGGAGTCATCTAACTGCAACTGTCGATAGAAAACGAGGTATGCGACGAATCTCTTGAATGCCGCGTGATAGTAAATAAATGTTGGTCTTTAATGCACAGAATAATTAAATGCTTAATTTGACTTTAAGCGTGTGGGAATAGACAATCAAGAATCCCCTGAAGATAAAGTTCTTAAGAAAATGAAGACATAACTTTGATTAGAGCAGTTTAAGGAATGTAACAGCACCAGTGGACCACGAATTAGAATAAATGGAGGTGGTGGTGGTAACAGTAGGTCTCTATGTAAGTTAGCAATGGGCACCTACTCCATTCTTCTTCCAGAAGCCAAGTAGTTCACTTATAAACATTATTCTACATAAAAACTACAGTACACTCATTTGCCAAGCTGTGCTAAATTTTACACCATCTCCACAAAATATCTGCAAACCCACATTTTTTGCAGATGATACCAATACTTTATTTCATACCTGGAAATTGGCTGTTTCCAAATTTGCATGTCTTTGCTAGCTTGAAAAAACTGATTATGGCTGATGAAATCAAACTCAATTTTGACAAAACAAATTTCATAAAATCTTGTACTACCAACAAAAATTGTGTTAATCTAGGCATAGGGTACGATGATACAGCAATTGAAGAAGTAGATACAACTACATTTTGTCCTACAAATTGTCAATAACAAAAAAACTGGAAAACATATTCAATACTAAGTCCAGCGTGCTTTGCTATGAGGACTGTCACATTACTCATGAAAGCATAAACTTTAAAATTTGTCTACTTTGCTTACTTCCATTTGATCGTGTCAAATGGAATTATTTTCTGGGGAAACTCAACAGAGAACAAAAAAGTATTTTACATTCAAAAGAAAATCATTAGAATGATGGCAGACACAACAAGGAGAGCCTCATAGAGGGAATTATATACAAAATTTAATATTCTTTCACTAGCCAGTGAATTCTTGATGCCATTATTATCATTTGTAGTGGACAACAGAAAAATCTCAAACCATCTCAGATATTCACAACATATGCACAAGATACAGATACAACCTACGTGTGCCAAACACTAACCTCAGTAAACATCAAAAAGGAGTTTACTATACTCAAATTACACTATTCAATAAAAAGTCTGAATCATGTCATGAAAAAGTTTAAGCCAGAAAAAAAGAGTTTATCTTATCTCACTCCACAGAAAAATTTACCCCAACCAAAACTTCTCAGTTAAGTAATAATGGTGATGTTTTATTTTATAATTATTTTTGTAGTAATACTGTTGTTCACTGTAATTTACTGTCATAATAACTATGCAATTTATGTTTGTACTAGAAACAAGTATTTTATTTATGCTATGACACATTCTACATCCCTGATTTAATTTGGTCTATGAAGGATCAATGGAATGTAAATCTATTCTATTCATGTAAACAGGTCACACAACAAGGACAGGTTGAACAAACCTTATTTTGGGTATAGTGCTCTAGGAGAATAAAGAAACCAAATTCCCGTCTCAAAATAACAAATTATCTACCCCAGAAATACAGTACTTTTATGGAGGGAGGACATGGAAGACACTGCTACATTTTAAACAGATTAAAGTGTAATTATATATATATTTTTCACAATATTATCTCCATGGAATGAAGTACAAACATAATAAACACAAATATGAGAAATAAAACTGAACTTTCCATTCACACTACAGACTTCTGAAGCCAAATAAGTCTACAACTCAACTGAGACATCCAGCTTCCTTTCTGCTTTTAATAATTTCTCACTCCAACCATAGTTTTCCCATTTTCTGTTACCTTGCTTCTTGTAATGAATTTCTAAATGCATTTGAACAAATAACATTGGCAATGCAATGGCGGTTTGCCCAAAGATTTTCCTTCCGCCCTCCATATATGAGCAGACTATACCAGGCAATAATCATATTTAGAAACATCTGTAACAAAAGTATTTATAGCAGCAGAATATAGTAAATTCACAAATAAGCCATAATGAAGAATCCTACAAGCACAGAGCTACTGTGCCATACAACTTGGTTTAAAAACTCACATTCTGTCACTCACTAACAAAAATATTGTACCAATAAACCCTTTTCGTATGCCCATAGTTTTATTTATATTGCCAACAGGACACGTGCCCTCACATTTGACATCTTTCACATGAACATTCATAGAAATGGCAAAAGAGAGGTGAAGGATTCTGCCATCATATGGAAACAACCGAAAGCATACCACGAATACATAAAGAAACAAGTGAAAGAATGACACTGACAGCAATAATAGCCATGGTTAGCGACAAGAACGAAAGTTTGGTCTATTACGAGTTATTAGTATTGCTGGAAGACACAAATTAACATAACATGACCAATCTCCCAGCATTAGTATATAAGCAACTAAACCTGTGATTACAAGTTGTACACAAACAAAATTTAAATTCAGTGTATTAGGCACAGACGCAGAATGTTCTTCCAAAGAAACAACTTTCTTTGTGCAACGCTATGACTCATCATTTGAAATAACTGCACAATGTCACTGCAGCTGATAAGTAGCTCGCTCTTGACTTTCTAATCGCCGAGTTCACTGTCCTAACTTTGCTATGCCTGCTATAATAAAACATGAGAATATGTTTTTGTGTTGAATTTGGGCCATGACCACCAAAAACACCAGCCAATTTGCTCTATTTTCTTAAATTTACTTTTTGATTATGCCACACATTCATAATGGTAAATGAGACAGCAACATTTCAAAGCAACGGGAATAATACATTATCTACCTTCAAACCAACGTAAATTATAAACTCACGAGACAAATCTTTACTGTGTTTCACTGAAACAAATTTTTATTAATGCAATGCAATTACATTTTCTGGGCAATCTGAATTCAACTATAGCACTATAAAACGATGATACAGCAATTGAAGAAGTAGATACAACTACATTTTGTCCTACAAATTGTCAATAACAAAAAAACTGGAAAACATATTCAATACTAAGTCCAGCGTGCTTTGCTATGAGGACTGTCACATTACTCATGAAAGCATAAACTTTAAAATTTGTCTACTTTGCTTACTTCCATTTGATCGTGTCAAATGGAATTATTTTCTGGGGAAACTCAACAGAGAACAAAAAAGTATTTTACATTCAAAAGAAAATCATTAGAATGATGGCAGACACAACAAGGAGAGCCTCATAGAGGGAATTATATACAAAATTTAATATTCTTTCACTAGCCAGTGGAAAGCATAAACTTTAAAATTTGTCTACTTTGCTTACTTCCATTTGATCGTGTCAAATGGAATTATTTTCTGGGGAAACTCAACAGAGAACAAAAAAGTATTTTACATTCAAAAGAAAATCATTAGAATGATGGCAGACACAACAAGGAGAGCCTCATAGAGGGAATTATATACAAAATTTAATATTCTTTCACTAGCCAGTGAATTCTTGATGCCATTATTATCATTTGTAGTGGACAACAGAAAAATCTCAAACCATCTCAGATATTCACAACATATGCACAAGATACAGATACAACCTACGTGTGCCAAACACTAACCTCAGTAAACATCAAAAAGGAGTTTACTATACTCAAATTACACTATTCAATAAAAAGTCTGAATCATGTCATGAAAAAGTTTAAGCCAGAAAAAAAGAGTTTATCTTATCTCACTCCACAGAAAAATTTACCCCAACCAAAACTTCTCAGTTAAGTAATAATGGTGATGTTTTATTTTATAATTATTTTTGTAGTAATACTGTTGTTCACTGTAATTTACTGTCATAATAACTATGCAATTTATGTTTGTACTAGAAACAAGTATTTTATTTATGCTATGACACATTCTACATCCCTGATTTAATTTGGTCTATGAAGGATCAATGGAATGTAAATCTATTCTATTCATGTAAACAGGTCACACAACAAGGACAGGTTGAACAAACCTTATTTTGGGTATAGTGCTCTAGGAGAATAAAGAAACCAAATTCCCGTCTCAAAATAACAAATTATCTACCCCAGAAATACAGTACTTTTATGGAGGGAGGACATGGAAGACACTGCTACATTTTAAACAGATTAAAGTGTAATTATATATATATTTTTCACAATATTATCTCCATGGAATGAAGTACAAACATAATAAACACAAATATGAGAAATAAAACTGAACTTTCCATTCACACTACAGACTTCTGAAGCCAAATAAGTCTACAACTCAACTGAGACATCCAGCTTCCTTTCTGCTTTTAATAATTTCTCACTCCAACCATAGTTTTCCCATTTTCTGTTACCTTGCTTCTTGTAATGAATTTCTAAATGCATTTGAACAAATAACATTGGCAATGCAATGGCGGTTTGCCCAAAGATTTTCCTTCCGCCCTCCATATATGAGCAGACTATACCAGGCAATAATCATATTTAGAAACATCTGTAACAAAAGTATTTATAGCAGCAGAATATAGTAAATTCACAAATAAGCCATAATGAAGAATCCTACAAGCACAGAGCTACTGTGCCATACAACTTGGTTTAAAAACTCACATTCTGTCACTCACTAACAAAAATATTGTACCAATAAACCCTTTTCGTATGCCCATAGTTTTATTTATATTGCCAACAGGACACGTGCCCTCACATTTGACATCTTTCACATGAACATTCATAGAAATGGCAAAAGAGAGGTGAAGGATTCTGCCATCATATGGAAACAACCGAAAGCATACCACGAATACATAAAGAAACAAGTGAAAGAATGACACTGACAGCAATAATAGCCATGGTTAGCGACAAGAACGAAAGTTTGGTCTATTACGAGTTATTAGTATTGCTGGAAGACACAAATTAACATAACATGACCAATCTCCCAGCATTAGTATATAAGCAACTAAACCTGTGATTACAAGTTGTACACAAACAAAATTTAAATTCAGTGTATTAGGCACAGACGCAGAATGTTCTTCCAAAGAAACAACTTTCTTTGTGCAACGCTATGACTCATCATTTGAAATAACTGCACAATGTCACTGCAGCTGATAAGTAGCTCGCTCTTGACTTTCTAATCGCCGAGTTCACTGTCCTAACTTTGCTATGCCTGCTATAATAAAACATGAGAATATGTTTTTGTGTTGAATTTGGGCCATGACCACCAAAAACACCAGCCAATTTGCTCTATTTTCTTAAATTTACTTTTTGATTATGCCACACATTCATAATGGTAAATGAGACAGCAACATTTCAAAGCAACGGGAATAATACATTATCTACCTTCAAACCAACGTAAATTATAAACTCACGAGACAAATCTTTACTGTGTTTCACTGAAACAAATTTTTATTAATGCAATGCAATTACATTTTCTGGGCAATCTGAATTCAACTATAGCACTATAAAAAAGTATATATGAATCACGATGCACTGCAATCCCATACCTACCAAATACAGATGATCAGATCAATGTTAATTAATTACAATGGAATCGATTCTGATGACCAAAACAAATGTCCTTTACATTCTTTAAATTATTGCCATTAACTGTTGTCAGAAATTACATGGAACTCTGCAAGCAATAACAATACGAATCCAGAACAAAAAAGCTCACAACAAATTATTTTTATACTGCCACTTACTTTATGTGCATTTTTCAGTCACGTGTACCTTTCAGTTACATACATTTCATCTGTTCTAATTTTATTCAAACTCAATGTCATGTCCAAGTGCTTCGTATCTGGAAGGCAGGTTCAAATATTAGCCTGGAGACTGTACATCCTGAGGTTTTCCATGGCTCTCCTCATGTCACATTTCACGAGCTCAGCAAAGTAAAAATACACAGCTTTAATCACATTCAAATAGCGAACTTATAAAGTGCAAATGACAATGATCAAGATGACAGACAAGAAAAGCAGGTTGCATGAAGCATAAAAGCCGTCAAGAAGAAGAAGTAGCAGCTGCGCAATGCATCATCATACTCCTTACATCCAATCTGTGGCTGAATACAAAAAATTAAACATGTTTCATACACAACAGTGGGTCTGCAGATATACCATTATATAAAAATATGAATACTTTAAAATGGGCTTCAATACAGTTTTTACCATGAACAATGACAAAATTAACCCCTTTAATTGGCACAGAATGTGTTAATATATATGATATGAGCAGCAAATGGGTTAAACATGTACACAGTGCAGGGAGTTTATCATATGGAAAAAAAGGTACCGTCTCCATTAAGCATACATTACTCTGCCCAAGGTTCCGAACAGCTCAACTTAAAGAACAGTGTTTAAACTGGGACAACACACACGCAGTGAAGTTATTTCAAGAATGGGTGGGGGGGAAACAGCCCTTCTGTATATTTATTCTGATCACATTATTAGAAAATGTTCGCCAACCAGATAAAAGACCATCATTCCATTTTCAATCGTAAGTCAACTCAATAAATGACTGAAATAACAACAGCTGGTCGGCATAATGTGATCAGGACATCGAGCTCCACAGCCTCACCTACATTAACACGCGTGAAACGCATTCTGCATTAGTCTCAGTCATCAGGTTATGTATGATGTTCTGATTTTTCTTAGCACACTTAACACAGCGCATTTAATAAAATTACCGCCACTTTATTATCCCAGTCTATGAAATGATGAGCAATGCAGTAATGGCAGCAAGAATTTCTAAATAGCTCTATTAATGATATGAGAGATGCTCAGGTTATCAGCAATGAGAGACAGTTTCAAGCAGAGGATCATGGACCCAATGGCCCATCCATTTAGTGATTACAGGCTTCAATAAAACTTTTTCAAACAAATACAAAATTGGACTTTATGTTTTTAAGGCCACAGCTACCAAAATGCCAGGTCATGTGAAAAACACAACCCTACACCATACACAAAAAAATTCCACTTACAAAAACTCCGAGGAAAACGTCCTTCACATACAACAGTTATACTTCTCCTGCACATGTTCAATAAGTAGATATAGAGGAGCTATATAGTCAGAATAACAGAACACTGCGCGAATGGCCAGCACGACAGTTGAAACGATGCAGTAACAATTGCAAATTTTAATATCACCACAAACACAAGACCCAAGCTATGCAAATTAAGCAACAGACAATCATGAGAGACAAATGCATTAGAAACTCTAATTACATGAAGAAATGATCAGAGAATACAATATCAGATGAACATTTTCTTTGTCAATTCAAAGTACGGTCACTGTCGCGTTATTTCCGCATTCAAAAATCAATCTCTTTGAGCAGGGTGACAATCTGTAAAAACGGGGTACTGGACTGGGTTGGAACTAGCCAAATGGTCCTTGTACCCAAAAGCACAAAACAATAATATTGGACCAAATTCACACTGAAGTATTAGTACTTCTTCAAAGAGAAACCATAACGTTCGATCAAATCCATATTGCAACTATTATTTCTCTTCACAAAAGAAAGCATACTGCAACAATTACTACTCTTTACAAACAAATCCCACAGGATTTTCACAGCAGTGAGTACGCAATGGCTTTTTGCTGGGTTGTAGTACCACGTAGTCAGGTAGATGTTTACCAATGTTTCATCACCCTGATGATGGAGATAGCAAGAACCTCTGAAATGTTGATAAAACACCCGTCACAATATATGGTTCTACAGACCAGAAAAAAGCCATCACCATCCTTGACCTTTTCCAGTAGGTTATACCTTTAACATAAGAAAATCAGTGTTTTATCTCGGGCATATCTTAGGCCATCTACAAACACAACAAAACTTAATACAAATATCACAAATGTTTAGTCTCCTTAAAATGGAAAAATGATTTGAATTAAACTTGCTTGTTCAGAGTATACTCTCTGACTAAAAAAAAGCATTACATATTGCTATTGGCCAAGAGGCAGATTCTTTTACTGTTAACTTGGACTCAATGTAAACAATGCACATAATATTGAGGCTTCCTGCCAATGCATGTGTGCCATTCCTGTGAGGTGGCGAGGAAACAGGTGGGAGGCTGTACTCTTATGCAGCACAATGCAGGTACACTCCTTCATATTACTGCCGAAAGACAGAGCCATTTAACATAATGTTTTTGGCCTGTATCATGTTCTCAGAACCCTTCCTATCAAAGAACGGTGGAGTACATTAAATATTTGTGGCAACTGTTATAAATTTTCAGTGTTTTTCAATGTTATACACATGTAACAAAGTAATAAGCAGCCTCTCATGAATTCAATCAGGTAGTGAGTATCTTTTTGAAAGTATATAAAAATTACATTACCATCACACAAAACAGCATTCAGTATTAATTACAAGATACACGTCTCAGCTTCAATGGGCCTTGTTCAGGCCCTATACCCCCCTCAAACAAAAAATACTACTAAAAGCAGAAGTGTGTTAACACAACATATAGAGGTGTTGTACACATGACTTTTCATTATTTATATTTAGATAAAATATATATTAAACTACAGAAATTTTATCTAAATATTTGGAGAAAATAATTTTCTGGACCCAACTCTACAATCTTCAATTTTAATTTTGATGTTCTAGTTTATAGGACTCAACACCTTAATGCTCACGCACAAAATAAAAATAGTCGTGTGCAACACCTTTATATGTTGTGTAACACCCTCTGCTTCTGGATTCCGTAAACTGCATAGAACCAGAAAATTAACTCCAAATTCTGTCAATAAATTCACTAGCATTGCTATGTGACTGTAATATAATTCTTATTTATATGTTTTCAAATATGCAGCTTTATTTAGGTTTTCGTAGCACAAAAACAATTTTTGGCAGAACTTCTCTGCGACATGCCAACACCAAAATGTATGTAATGGCTGCTGCATGCATATAGCTATCGGCGACTTTTACTTTGTAGCTTTTTACCTTATGTGGAGATGCAGAGTTGCTCAATACTTCATACAATAATGAAGAGCATTTTAATTTTGTGTCTTCCCTGCAGAAAAATTGTTTTTATGCTCATAAATTAACCTGCACTGGCAAGACTGTCTCACTTGTTCCGTGGCTACAGTGCCAGTCCAACAACTCCCACCATAATACACCGTGCTTCTGCATACTTCAATTAATCAGTAAAAATAACATGTAATGCCCTTGCATACATTAAAAACAGTTCAATTCATGGAAAGAGAAATGAAAGTATGTATGCCAGCCTACAGCAATTATACAAAATGTTTCATCTAAAACCTAGAATATAATCTTGACGTCTCTATGATAATGTTGAAAATTTTTGCATAAAATTTACAATGGCATGGCTCAAAATTTGTATTTAGTACAAAACACCTTGTCAATAAAATGTAAGAAGGCAATTCAGAAACGTATCCACAATTTTTCTATTCTACCTGCCATGGGAGCAAGCTTCACTGCCAACATTTGACAGCACTAAAACTCGTGAGTCATCAAGTTAAAACACTAAAGGTGACCTTGGACTCGGTGCACCCAGCTGAACACGGCCACACCATAGTTGATTTGCACCGAGGAAGAAGAGGGGATCGTGGTTAGTCTTTTATGGGCAGAGGAATGAAAGGAGTTGAAATTCACAGGTGGTTTATCAGCTCAGTATGAAAAAAGGAAGATTGTCACAGGGTGATCTTATGTCGCATAATGATGCCCACACGAAACACATCGGGGACTGAAATGTGGAGCTCTTCACCTCCCACCAGAGTCAGGAACACGCAGCTTCTGATTTTATTTGTTTGGATCTCTGAAGGAGGCTTTGAGGGGTTGCTGATTTGCAGATGACAAAGGAACTGGTGCATGACTGGCTCTGCACTCAACCAGAAAAGCTCTTTTTATGGTACAAGAAAACTCGTGGACCACTCGGCTAAGTGCACTGAGAAGCAGGGAGAGTGGAGAGTATGTAAAAACTTTAAATGTACCAAACAAATAATAACAAATTACAAAGAAAAATAGTTGTTGATAGTTTTTGTATTGCCCTCTAAATAAAACATAGTTCAAAATTTGAGAAAATATCAAGACTACAAGCAAAAGTTGGATATAGAAGTAGTAAGAGCTCCAAATGGGTAAAAAAAAAAAGGCTACTCTGGAATACTAAGTATAATGAAAGACATACTATGTACATGGCCCAAACTCTTCTTCCGACAAACAGCATAAATGGAATGCTGAACAAATCAAAAACATCAGCAACTAAGATTAACTCATGGTCTTTTCTGTTCTCCTATGCCCTTCATCATTTCGAGATCTGTATATATAAGTGAGGGAACAAATCAGTACTTGTCTTACGCTTAGAATAAAGTAAATTATAAACTGAGGTAGGACTCCTTCTTGTGTCTACCTGTGATATATATATGATAGTTGCTTCTTCCACAGGTACAACTACTGAAGTGGATCATGTGAAGTGCAAATACCTGCCAGCAGGAAGCAGAGGACTGAATCACACAAACAAAAACGCATCTGCACTCCAGACCCTCGTAATATGAAATATGTGTATCATACAATATAAGTACTATACAATGTGGAAGACCTACGTTTGTGACCATAATGATTATTCTTCACTTACAAACAAAAGAAAATGCCACACAGGACATCACTAATCCTTAACTTACAAAAGAGAGACCTCAAAAGCAGAAATACGTCTCCCGAGGCATCGAGATAAACGAAATGAGCTCCTGAGAAATAATGAATCCAAATGAAGTTTACATATTGCAATTCTGTTGCCATTTGTTTGTCACAAAATGTTCATTGTTATGGAAGGTTTTTAATGGCTACTGTGTTTGCACATTCTTTCTCTGACCAAAGTGCCATTCTGTTTAGGGAAACCACAATTCTTCCAGGAAAAAAAAAAAATACATGACTGTTTCTTGAAGTTAACAACATTCTGGTATGGAAAAATGTTACAAAATTCTTACAATCATCAGTGGGATTAAAGTATCAGGTACGAAGGAATTATTCTTCTCCATCTGTTTCAAGCTTGCAGCAAACCAAACATGAAATGAACCCTGGCAAAACAAAACATTCTCTACCTAGTGACATGCACCAGCGTACAATGTTTCTTAAAATCCGCACAGTGAGCAAAATTACATTGCAGTAAATGATATCTTTACATACTGGAAGAAAAAACAACAACAACTTAATTTCATTATTGTGACACAGTAACAGAGGACAGAAGAATGCAATTATGAGTACTAATAAAATATGATGCAATATTTAGGGCTTGATAATGCAAGTGTAGAAATATTTTGTTTGGTTTTGGTTTTCTTGCAAATATGTGGAACAATCCTAACATGCATAACTGCTTTCATATCGTAGAGTGGAACACCAAATACAGTGCATATGTTTTACGATCTGTGTTTCACAAAATGAAGTATACTTCTTTTGCTGTGGCAGTGAAAGGCCAAATCTTTGACGATTCCTTTCCCAGCTCCTGGTAACATCTCTTGCTTAGCAAGAAACAGAACCCTTTTGGTCCATTAAAAATGCTTCCCCTTCTCACCTTCTCTTGATGGTGCAGCACCACATGCTCATGTCACGAGGGAAAACTTCAATTCCCCGGGCATCTTTCACTCGTAATATCCGTCACCTGGCACGAGATGACCCGACAAGGTTACGTCCCACTGACTTTGTCGTGTGTGTGTGTGTGTAAAATGAGAATGTGTGTATGTGTTAGACTATTACCCTTATACCACATGGGACAACACACAATTCTCCAACTGAACCAAACATATCCCAGATCAAATGAAATGGTGTTTCACTTATTCTATGTATTTCTTGCCAGAAAGACAGAGAAGCCCCGTTACTATTACCCCATTTTAATCAAACAGCCTGAAATGCTGTTAAATAGCTACCAGAGCAGTGAATGTGCGGGACCCTTAACTACTCGTGGAGGCCATTGGTGATACGGGACTCAGCGGGCTCCGACTAGAGTCTCTGAGGCAACCGTTAACAGTGATAACCACCTTGCGTGACCCAGCGTGGTCTCGATGTTCACACAACCAGATGCCCTGCCAGGTGCCAAGATTGAGTTTTCCATCTGTGATGGGAATTGTGAGCGAAGAGCCCAAGAAACAGGCCTTCACGTGAGCTGGCTAAAACAAAGAAACACACGGTCCGGTGAAGCATGCTGCCGTTCTCACAACACACAGCAAAGTACCGAGACATTACCAGACACCACCACAACCTGAATTATGTACAAGCATCAAGTAGAATAGTAATGTATTAAAGTACAGTGGTAATGACATGTACCACCTGCTTTAAAATTCAGCATTTCCCCCAAAAGAGTGTATTTATGGGTCTCATATAGTTTTTGCAACAAATGTAGTTGTTTCCCTATCAACTAATCTTTGTAAATGAAGCAAGATGTCCTGTTTTAAGGATATGAACAAAGTCTTTAAATACTGCTTTATAGTGGTCTTCTTCTTACAACAATTTACACGCTAACCTTGCTATAATTGTTACTTTTACGAAGATAACTATTATTGGACTAAATGTACTGCAAATAAAGCATTCGATTGGATTATCTGCTCAGTAACAGAAATGCTGTGAACACTGCTGCTACGAATCACAGTATCTTAGAATCTTTCTTGACGACAACCTGCGATTGAAGCCGTGAAGACGGCAAAAGATCTGACACAGCTGAACATGCAGTTTTAACACAAACTGATATCAACACTAATATAAAAGCTGAATGTTATAACACAGGCCAACAGTGTTCCAATGTTTAGAATATATAAGAATGTAAGGAGACTGATGATGATGAATTAAAATGACAATAGAACTACAAAAGTTTAAGTGCAATTCTGAACAAAACTGTACTTACCATGTCATCAGGACCTTCACAACAGTGTCTAAAAGGTAAATCCTGGAACAGAAAAACGTACATTTATTTGTAGGTTCAACTAATCTACGTAAGAGTGGGAGCTTTCAGAGGGACTGCAACAAAATCTTTTCAGGCCGGGGTGAAGCGTGGACGGGGCACGATTCTAACCGCTCGCCCCAATCTAGTGCCAAGGTCAAGAATAAATAGGAGCTATACCTCCTCTTCCCCCAAACGACCTACGTGGTGTGTAGGGGCACTGTTTTACTTTACATAAACAATATACATCATAGAGTATGTTCAAAATTTAGTGTCTAACTTTGTACACTTACCTCAGGCACTATTTTATTTAACATCATTTCCATGTCATCCCTAGAAAATGAAAGAATCATTACTCAGACTTAACATGTATTAATACCACAACTTTAATATTATTATACTTGAAAACTATTACAAATGAAATAAATTGTACTGTGCACGTCTTCACTAAAATACAGATGGTATTAATATAGCATACATTTATTTACTTGAAGCTGCTCTTTCATGATTACTGGACACATGTTTTTAATTATCTAATAAAAATGAAATTATCAACGGGAGCAGCACTGTACTTGAAAGCTTATTTACTGACCACATAAAACCAACATTTACTGCCAAATTCAGAAGAATATAGTACATACAAATAATTATATCTGTATTATATACTTACATTCCTATAAAAATACTATATTTCAATTAAAATAACTAGCATGTAAAAACAACAATATTTATTCTAACCAAATTAAGTTCTATGATAACAATTTAAACTCATCAAACATGTTTAGAAAACCTTATAATTATAATTTTGTACAGGTTAAACCCTCATTTGCTTATAAGCAAAACTGCCATTAAGTCAGAATTAATTTCTTTTAATGCATCTTTAAACTTAGAATAATTAGAATTCAGTTATCATTTAATATGACTTTGTTTCAATAAAATATTAACAGACTATGGCATTCTTATTTCTGAAACAATTACAGGCTGGGAAATTTATGCTCACTGTAACAATTCTGGTGTGTTACCTCTTACTGCCTTCTAGACTTTTAGTTCATAAATGCTAAATGTTGATGCTCCATTATACATAGCACAAAACAGGCGGGCTGATTGAGTGTTTGCCTCCAACACACAATTTGATCAAAATCAGTCCAACAGTTCTCTCAAGTTACGAGTGACCATAAAAATAATTTTTGCATAATTATCTCACAAATTGTATGATTTATGAAAAGGCGTGTTTGTGATGACATGTAAGTTCCCTTTTCCTCTGTAACATTGGTGTGAACATTCTCTGCTCTGATAAACATTTCAAAAGTTACAGTCGAGATACAAGCAGAAATGCATATAAAGTATGACAAATGTTATTAAAACTTCCCAATATAAAATTGAAGAAAATCCATTCAGCAGTTCTTAAACTGTAACATGCAGACAGACAGACAGACATTGTGAAGCAAATAGGCACATTTTAGAATCTTCTATGTGAATGCATCTAAAAACCAATGTTCCTGTAAGATAATAGCAAAAATTCATAAATTATTTTAATATATACCAGACTGTTACATGCACTTATCTGACCATGCAGTTGTAACTACACTGGTCAATAAAAAAGACATATCTGAAAGTAAGAGCTATTCTCATCATATTCTCACAACCATAGTTATCCGTTCAAAACTACAACCACCTAAATCTAAGAAAGTGTACAATTTACTATTAGATACAACACACTGCACTTGTTCAGGCCTTACGACCCCTACCCTACTGTTAAAAGCTTGATTCCAAATTAACTTAAGTCAGGGTTCTCAAATTTTGGGCAATAAATTCTTACAGCTATAGTTAACTAAAATTCTGTATCAAAATGCACTTGGAACATATGGATGTCCATATTTTCAACAAACTACCACACCTTATCAAAATGAACTTTGCTACCTCGAGACAATATTCCCGACAGAAAACATTGTTACAGAATAAAATAAGCCGAAGGTTCAGAAGGATAATTTGCTCCCAGACAGATACTGACTGTCATGCAAACATGACACTTTTATGTTCTGTACAGCTTGTTTACTGAGGACACTTCATGAAACTGAATAGTCATAACAGGGCAGACCTCCCCATATCCAAAGTAGATGAAATGTTCAAAATCTGAACTTTCTACATGTAACAGAAAAATTGAAGACGGGCGTCTTCTGGGTTGTAGCGCCGTGCAGCCTGGTAATAGTCTGCCAGCATTTCAGAGGTCCTTGCTGCTTCTATTGTGATCATCATAGCCATGATGATGGTGGCAGACTATTACCAGGCTACAACCCAGAAGACGCCCGTCTTCGAACTTGCTGCCGTGACAATCTCAAATCCTACGACAAAATAATTTCTGTTTATTCTCATGGACTCAATTATGTAAGGGACTACTGCACACAGCTGTCCATCATCATGAAAACATGTACGTGGCCCAATATGTGAGAACCCCTCACTTAGGAAACGCCATGCTATGGAAGAGAGAATAGGTACAGTATTTATATGCATGATACTTTGGAACAAACAAATACTGCAAACTATATGATTGGCACCCTGTTTAGACAGATTAGTTAATAAAACTGCCTACTACAGCATCAAAAATACACATCTAGAACTATAAATTAGTACAGTCACAGAAAAATCTAATATATTCCTTTCACTAAATATGGTGACAAAAGCTATATAAAAAGGAACTGGAAGTGAGTTAAAATTTTTTTTGTCTGCAACTGCAGTCTACATAAAAATTATCAAGTACTGTATCATACATAAAGTAACACTCCTATTAGCATTTTAGTGAATATATGAATACATACACAAATAAGACCATTTCTGGGAAACAATTCACACTCAAAATATGGTACATATATTACCATTATATTTTTTCCTTTTTTCCCAGGTTAGATTTTTATGGTAGTTCAATTAGAGGTGATCTGTAGGTTATGTGCTGAAAATGCAGTAATTAGCATTTAAAACACAACCTCAAAAAAGTGTTTCAAGCTGGCAGGTTCTGAAATATCACACTAATTCAATTAGCACTGAAGTACTCCAGCTGTTCCGTTCATGCAGGATAATTCAATATGCAACATACTGACTTAACAAAAAGTATTCTTTTGAAATGTAACTTCATTATATCCATTAATGAATGTCAAAAATAGGGGGTATGTTCTGTTAATAGTATTTATGTGGTTAGGGGAAATGAAGGGTGTTTCACTGTTAATGATATGTAGCAAATGCTGCTACACTTATTTGTACTTAAGTTGGATATTTACCTTACATCTGGATCCCAACTTTCATTGAGAGCTAAACTAGCCGAAGTGTGGAGTACTGAAAATAAATTGTAACATTTGATCAAACTAGAAATCGAAGCTGTTGAAGCATATCTTCAGCTTTGAACGTAAGATAACGAAGTTTCCTTCCCAACCAAAGATCTAACTCAATTGAAAGTTTTGTGAATGGCATCACTCAGTTTTCCTTTCACAAAACATAAGAAATGAGATGAAGATTCAAATTTTAAAATTATTCTGCATCTTTCCTCACACTATCTGCGCATCTGTAATATTTTCATGTGACCAGACCACATTGTACTTACATTTTAATGTCAAAAATATTGATTTATATAAAAAGTTGTATGACAAAACATATAAAACATCTAACATCCTGCATATCTCTATTAAAAGTAACACATTAATAAATTAAAGCACAGAGATACTCTAGTTCACAGACTGAACAAATGGGGCATACTATCTACAACCTCTGATGTTCTGATTCGCTATATATTTTGGCTTCTTTTAGCTAAATATGTCACTGTTTCAAAAATGTAAATGCAGCTCTGTCCAGCCTTATTTAATTATTTGTGACTTACCAAACAAATGCTCACAATTAAACAGCATACAGTTGATATAGGCAGATGACACACAATAGAGTTTTTCTATAATGATGTCTTCTAAACAATGGAATGAAGTAAAGAAGTAACTCAGATACAGAAAACTTTGTGTCCTCGTTTGACACTTTTGTCTTATAATGGGTATGTACTACATATATGATAGCACAAACAGGCAGGTCTGCACTAACTCTCATAACTTTGGCACTCTGAAAGATATGCAGACGTCTCAGAGAACTAGTAACATTCCGATGAAAGGCAGGCTTATAAAGTTATGTTCATATGTTTGTGCGTGCACATCCATAAGATAAACATACAATTCTCCCCCATCCCATTAAACATTTTCCACTACAAATTCAGATGTTATATGATAATGTGAAAATAACTTCTACACACTTTCTTCAACTTATATACACCGAACTCCCTCTTTATGTGTTCTTTTTCTCAAGACTAAAAGTCCTCAGAGCTGCACATAACATACTTTAATGTTTGCTGCAAACACACAGACTCATTCTGAGCAACTCCCAAGACTTGGGTAGAAAACATGTAAATACGAACCAATATAAAAGTATCAAAATTAAGTTCCTTTCCAGAATCATGATATTTTCTTCATGGTTTCCACAGAACAATGAACTTCTTGGAAAATGTACTTATCAGATCAAAAATATAAACAGCAGACACAACTATCCATGTTTCTGAATAAGCTCTGAAAAACAGATGACTTATATACTAAGATACCTATAACGCATGGCTAAATAAATCCAGGGTGCCCAGACACCACGACAACTAGAATTGCTGTTGTGGCACCCAGCATTTCTGATGGAGGAAGCATGAACCTCTGAAATGCTGGTAAAATTCTACCAGAGTGCACAGTGCTACAACCCAGAAGACAGTCATCCTCATACTCACTGCCATAATAACCTCAAATCCCACTTACGTGTTGTTAAGTTTTCTTCTTTCATTTATATCCAGCTTTATACAAGTATTCTTCTATATTCCTTAATTCTACAACCTTACTACATTCTTCATTCACTTATAAGCTTCTTCATTATAATAATCTCCCACTTACCTGTCTGTCCTAGTCACAAAATATTTAAACACAATATTTGAAGAATGACATATTCATATCATTCATCCACCTATAGAACTTAAGTCCAGAATGATATCACTGTTATGCAGAAATCTATTGGCCTGTCATACAACACAAGTTATTCAAATCTCAATTACTCTCCAGTTCCAAAACTGCAGTACCTGATCTTCAAAAGTATTCATTATGAAATATAAACAAGATTAAAAAAAGACAAGAGAAACTTGACAACCCGATATAATAATAGTCCATCATTAAATATAATTTCTGATGCAGAAAGACAGATGGTTATGCTGCCTCAACCCCTCTGTCATACCTGCACAATCAGTTCATATTCAACTCGTTCAATGCAGCAAAACAAATTCCAATTCATGTCCACAATACTGGCTCCTTTTCTTCTGAAAATGTTATTTTCTCACATGTATTTAAACCACCCATCAAGTGTTAAAAAAAGATATGGGTTGCTTTCAATCAACATTAACTGTAAAATGTGCTCTTCTTTCAGACACAAATATGATCCAAACCACTATAAATATATTCAAAAATAAACGTTCCTTTAAATTTCAAAACAATACCTCCCTACATATGCCTTAACTCTAAATATTAAGAAAAGCACAGCTAACAGAAGCCCGGGGAGGGGGGGAGTATTAAATAATGGAGTATGATTTGCTCCCTTCTATAACCAAGTTGTTCAGCTGTTGTTGAGAAATTATATTAGTGTCTAAAGCCAACTGTAAATCACAAGCCACCAGAAATCTTTGTACTTTATGTATATGCATAGTAAACAAACATGAGACATATGCAAAGCAGCTCTCTGACAACTCATTATTGGCTCAATAAAATGATTTTGAAGGGCTCTTGAGTTTGCCATGTCTCCATAACTCTTTGAAACAATTAAGTATTTCCAGTAATTATATAAGAAGTTAACCATAACACTTACATGTTGAAAATCATTGAGTTACATCTCTGGTTAGGGTTTGGTTAAGGTTAGGTTATTTTATTACTGCTGACTGCAAAACACTGGCATTCCACAGTACTGGCAAAGGAAAAATAACTTACAAATAATACACTGGTCTGAATTTACAACTACATTACTTGTCTAGTAGACACATTTAATTTAACTAGCTATTGAAATACATTGCTATACTAGGTATAGCTACAACGTGGCATTATTACATTAAAAACAAATATGAGTCTAACAGTGAGAAAGGCAAACATAAACTTCAACTAAGAATATCTGAACTTGCTAACCTGTCAAGATTTTACCAAAAATTAACATGCTTTCAATGGAACAAGTGCCCAATACTTACTTTGTACATGAAATAATCCGACTGAAAATTGACATATTTCAGGCATTTGCCTTAGAATTTCTTCCGTTACTAAATGAATTCCTCTATGCTGCGGCCTAAGGTTGACTTTGCGTTGAAACCACGCCGAACCTATATGTATGGCCCTATTCGATGAAGCCATGTTGAACACTGTACAGCCAGGGGCTTAATTGTTGAAAGTACTTGTCAAAATTGAAACATGAGTATTTATAACGTTATACTTCCAATAGCCATGTGATTCCCATATTTATGATGAACACACTAGTACTGGTGAACAAATAAAATATACCGGAAAAACAATGTGTCAAAGTAACTGCAAGATTTCAACATACACCTAACGCCACACCGCCAAATAGCACCAACTTCAATAACGACCCACTAGTGGGCAGTGACATCATAGAAACAGATGACGTGCGAATTTTTAGTACATTCTACATAGTTTATCTGCTGTGTTGGTAGAATTTTCTTCGATGTATTGGCGACACTGTCCTGTCCAGCCGTCGAAACTGAACCCGTCTTAACATTAGTATAACACTGCTTCCAAGAGATGTCGTATTTGTGTCCAACAGCAATTGATCGTGCTTCGGGTATATTTGAATTCAGTTAAATTTAATGTTGGTACTTTCAGGTCGGCGCAAATGTATGTGGAGCCGTAGGAGTACTGCGTCCATCATTTCCCTTCCTAAAGTGAATATTATGCACAATGCCACAATCTAAACATTTAATCATAATCTGGCTACAGATCACGTAAATCTGTACATTAACGCACGAACTTCCAATTACTTGCAATAAAACTTCTCCGTAGTGTAAGTGGTGATGATATCGAAAGGTGTCCAGGTCAAATTGTCAACTTCGCTACACATCAACAATTTGTACTTTTCCAAGAATTGTTTGCAGATTACTAGAAGGCTGCAGAGTCGTAACAAGGGTGGGGCACTCACCCTAGGTGCATATAGAGCCACAAAATTAAAAATTAGGTCAAAATATGAATAAATCATATTCCAATGTGCAAAACTGATACAATACAAGAATTTTATAATATTTTTGGGTGTGGGGGCACAGTTCAGTAGCTTGTCCTAGGTTCAGAAAACTTTAATTATGGCTCTGCAAGGCTGCAAACATGGATATACATTTATCCTTTCATTGTTTTAGACTTTCTATTTTGCACAATTTCTCTTTTTCTTTACATTCAATCTTTTACCAGTTTCTAAGCTGATACATAATTGCAATAAACACATATGTACATGTGGTAATGTTTCTTCAGACTCCTTCACGATGTGCATGAATCCTCTTTAGTAATGTGAGTGCCCGCATCAGAAAGTATGCATGGCATGGGACCTCAGATACAAAACTCAGATTAAATACCAAGTTAGTTTCGTTGCTGGACATACCATCTTAGAAACTGGCTGAAATATTTGCCTCTGGTAGAGTTAAGTTCTTAGTATACATGATTGTTATGATTATGGAACACATTTTAGGTACAACAAAAATTAGAGAATATTTATTTTGTAAACAAAAATTCTCCAGAATGGAGAAAGTATTTTTCTAAAAAGTACCCACAAATGAACACAAAACTCAATATGAAACATTATTATTTAAAGGTATGATTTGTGTAATTTCTGATGATATATACACCAATTATTTACTGTTCAAAACTAATTTTTTCCCTCTAACTCAGGGGTGGGGAACCTGTGGCCTTCTAGGTCCTTAAGTGCGGCCTTTTGACTGAATCCAAATTTTACAGAACAAATCCTAGGATCAACTGAAACTGCGGACCTCCATGCTGCAACCAAACATTCGAATGCTTTCCAACAAAAAGCAGACACAACAAAGTCATTAAAAGATTGGTTAACTTTAAAATTAACAAATAGTTTTCATTTTTTGAAATTATTAAGTACATAATAGTTAGATTTTTACAAAATAATGTACATTTTTAAGTATATCTAATTGAAGTTTCTTGAATGCGGACTTCCAACATGAAAAGGTTCCCCACCCCTGCTCTAACTCATTTAATTCCAAAATGCTAAAGTTCACTGGACACGCGGTCCAGCTTGTAGTGCATCGCACCAACATTCCTTCAAGCCATTCAAAATTCTTCATTCTGATGGGTAATTGTGAGATTGAAGACGGGCGTCTTCTGGGATGTTGCACTGTGTCTGGCAGATATTAACCGACGTTTCAGGAAAACTTATTGCCTGATACGTCACTCGTTCCCACTTCGGCCACCAGATCGCACAATTTCAATGTCCACCTCACGAGTTTTCTCATCCGTCATTTCGCTGTCACCGCTGGTAGGTTTTCGAGAAGAATGGCATAACCTCCACGCCAAATTTCATCCAAATCAGTCCAGCGGTTGAATCGACTGGACAGACGGACAGCCCATAATGCGTTCTCCCTAGAAAGAACGCAAAATAATACAGGACGAGTGTCATCGTGAGTTGTACGCTCCAGGGGGTCTGCGAGCTGGAAACGTCGAAAAATGGAATGCATACAGAATTTTCGTGGGGAAAACATCCACTCAAAGGAGACGGAAGATAGGTCTTTGTTATTAGCGGCGTTGAAACCTCGCGTTCTTCGTCCATAATGTTGCTGTGTCACGAAGACGGAGAGACTTAAGAACATCACGCGTTTGCATTAACTTCGTATCTACGAGCGACTAAGTAGTGAAGATTAGTTCTGAGACACGTGATGACGCGCGTGCTCCAGGATGGATGCTGTGGCGTGCAGATCGCAGTACCTGGCTGAGCGGAGACGGACCGAGATGTCGCTGTCAGTCTACATCCACGGCCTGGCGAACCACGTGAGTACACACACCGGCGGGGCTTCGTGCGTAGTTTATTCGGCTATTAAATGCGCATAAAGCTCGTTGCGTTTGGCGGACTGAAGCCGGGGATTACCAGTTCCCGGGCAGACTTCTTGCAGCAGTGGAAGGAATAGTCTATTTAACCCTCCTCCAAAATTAGGACTGGGTCACTGTACGCCTACTTTTATAAATAATTAAACTGACAATCGTAACTAACCCGAAATATAGTTTGTTGTCTACTCCGTACTACAGTTCACACAAAAATTCTTCTCGCAAAGTTAAATTCGTACGTTGACGAAATTACTCGTTTCGTCAGTTTGGATTCAGGCAAAACCATCTTCTGATCAAACGCACCGGAGTCCAATGATTAAACACGTCAGACACTTAGAGGCTTCACGAAAGCCAGAAATATTGTGCATTTTCGCTGAGTTTGAGCTACTAATTCACTTCGCAACATTTCGCCTTCCTTCTCCGATCTGAAAACCTAAGGTGAAAATATTTTACATGGAAGGGACCACTTGGTAGACCAAGATGTAGATGGGAGGATAACAACATGATTTATCTGAGACTAATCCAGCTTAGGGCGCTGTCCAGTCACAGATGCTTCTGAGCACAGCAGCGAACCTTTTTGATCCGTAAAAGACGCTTGAAGTCAAAATGTTGTGATGACGTCACAGAAAGTAATCCGGTTATTTAAACAGCATTCAACCTATCAACTGAATTACTTTGTCATGGGTTCGCTAATGAAGGACTTTGGATAAAGAATGAAATTAAAGCAGTCCCGCTGCACGCCACGTAGGCGCTTGGGGTGGAGAGCTGGTTTACCTGCGACTCATTCTTAACCTCGGCACCAGATGGGGGTGAGTGGACAGAGTCTAAAAATCAAGTACAGAGTAACCAGAAATACTTTTCGGTACAACGGCTACTTAAAAACGTACGCCCGATTAAACACCGGGAATGATTAACAACGTCTTAATTACACAGCTTATAATAATATGGCGGTTTGTAAATGACAAATTGAAACGCGAGTGGAAGGAACCAGCAGCGGCCTAATTCATGGAGGAACTGAGGAAAACTGAAGGAAACTCCGCCTTTGGACCGAAATTTAAACACGGAGGACCACTCTATTCGGCGTTCTCCGCTTCAGACACAGCGTGTAAGCGGACTATTGTGCACGGTCCACAGAAAGCCACTCTTCACGTGACAGAACAATGCACCAAGTTCGATGAGAAACCGTGCCATGGCCACTGGGTACCTGTCGAGTTGCGGCCGATTAGATTTAACAAATGCGCCTAGAAATGGCGACACGACAGCGTACAGTCAGTCCGTGGGAAGACAGCGAGGAGGCCCGAGATAAGAGGAACTTACACTCCAGACTACAGGTAAGGAATTCACGACGTCCTCGCCTCGTCGCCCTTACGAAAATCGCCTCACGGGTCCACGAATTTCAGCAGAGAACGCGTTGCTACCTATCAGTGGTCACTGTAACTACGATATATCATTATGTCGACGGTCATCAAATTAAAATTTGATGATTCCACGATATACATCGTCATTTGATGACCGTCGCGTCGTTCGGCCGCCTCTCCTCTCCCTTCCAGGGTCTTCCTATATTCCAGGTCACCTCACGACGAACTTCCACCCCGAGGAGCTAGACACCCCTTCCCCCCCCCACCCAAGGTCTTTTACTCGCTTTGCAGCTTTCATTCTTACGCCCTCGTGGGCTGCGAGCTCATCCAGGAACCCCCGTCACGATTTACAGTCGGCGTCACTTTCTGTGACAGATTTCTTCGAAGTGAAGGATTTGCGCTTTGAGGCTTGTTGCATGGACCTGTTGTTGTTGTTGTTGTTGTTATAGGTTAATTAAGCAAATTTTGGGTGCCAGTGGATCCAGAAACGACGCATTAGCTCTGTCTCGAGAAAGTCTTGACCGCGGGTGAAGGATGACGTGTCAACCCTTGCTTAGTTACGGATCGATTGAATTCCGTCACACTTGAATTTCCAAGAAACTTGCTAATAAGTGACTGCCTCGTTCAAGTGTTCAAGGTCAAGATCCTCTGCTCCTGATTGGCTGAAAAGAATATTACCTAAAACCAAAGAAAAATGTTATGAAAAGTGTCACTCCTCTAGATTCTCAGTATTTTCACGAAGACTTCAATGCGTTAGGTTTTACTGACATCTGCGAACCAAAATGTTTCGAAAATGCAGCAACAAATTATTATTATTATTCAGTGTTCTGTATTACGACAGGTCCATTGCTCTGCCCAAAAAGAGCTCTCCAGTTTTCCCTATTCTCAGCTTCTCGTTTTAATTCCTGGAACGTCATATTCTTTCCTTGTAACAAATAACACGCAATAAAACTTTTACCTAATTTATGACAAAAGAAGGCGAACACGTCGAGCGGGGAGTGATCCCAGAACATGGACAAGTATCCCTTCGTTTGCACAAAAGAGAGAGAGAGAGAGAGAGAGACTTGACAACAGAAGCCATTAAACTTTCATTCTCTGCAAATGGACGTCAGTTTTCGTCTGCCCCTGAGGCACAGAAGCTTGCAGAACACTTGAAAGAAATTAACTAATTTAATTAATCAGTTTAACTGAAGTGATATTTGAAAGCAAATCTAAGGTAAATTACATTTCCACCAGAGGGGCAGTCTCGTGTCTGCAGCCCAAATCCAGAGCCAAGTGCGTGCCGGAACGAGAGGGCGGTCGGCTGACGCGGAAAACATTAAAACAGCGTAATCCACGTGACAGTCGGTTACATGAGCGGGAGAAAGTGTGACGGTGGTCAGGGTTTCCAGCAAGCCCTCTTCGGGATGCAACACGCAAACTCTAAGTCGAGAAGGCGCTGCTTTGACAGAATGCCCTTGTCTTCCGGTCTCGTATTTAAGGGGTTTAACCACGTCCAAGAAAACGGTGGTGCTTGGGAGAATATCGCAGACGATGGAGCTCCATGACATTAACAGGACGAAATGGGCGAAGCGTGTAGCACGCACGGGAGGATGATATTAAAATGGTCTTAAAGGAGTAGCGCGTGAGGAAATTTATTGACTAGCTGAGAGACTATCAGCGTCTTAAGGACTGTGAACAATGACGTCAGTCTTTACCTTGTGCTCGGGGCTACTCTGATAGGCCACTCGTTCAACTGTGAAATGCAATCGGTCCTGAAAAACCACTGCCGATATTTCACGCCACGAACTGACATTGACGACTTTATCCGTAGACTGTCAACATTATTTGTCTGAAGCTGTGCTTACTCTCGGCCTTCCATAAAACCGACCAAGACAAGGCCCAGTCTCCACTTATTCTGGAACAGAGATCCTCACAACGGCCAACTCTGGGCCCCTGATTGCTGTCAGGGTGACTGCTCAACGATCTCGAGATTTCCTGTAAACCTTTCGCCCGGGGCTGCCTCAAGCCGTGAGGCTTCAGCACGACGGAACTCTCAATGGATTTCTTCGTGTGATTACGCAGTCCCTCCGAGGACCACCGAAGATCTCGCGGCAAGGCCTCAGGGTGGCAACGATCGATTCTAAAGAACGCCACGCTCATTAATACTTTGTGCCTCTCGATAGCTAAACGGCACGGGGCATGTGTCGAATAATATTTTTACAAGGACTCGCACTATGGAGACCTTGTGCCCGAATTTCATTTCACGCGCATGACTGGCAAGGAAATAAGGATTTGCGAGGGCAGAAGAGGTACAGTCTAGTGCCCTTATCACATGCAACGTCGTGGCTCGTGTACGAAAACTGATAACGTGCAAAATGACTTCTACATGAATCTAAAGGACGATCGGCTAGAAAATGAGGACAGAAAATGCCAGTCAGGCGGACTTGAAGGGAGAGAAGCCCCTCGGAGAGGGGGCGAGGCATCTCGTAATGATTTACGGCCTGGACTGGGAGAAACTTTACTTCGATGGAAAGCAGCTAAGAATCCAGCTCTTCGCATCACGTAAGGCCATTGTACTCCAGTCACATTCCACACAGACGCTGGACGGAACACGGACTTTCAGCTGTTGAGGAAGCGGCTCGGGGCGGAAGGCAGCCTGTGGCCCGCGCGGACTTCCCACTGCGACCCTGGACCAACGCCTGCAATGTGAGGGAACGGCTTTTGTGAACACGGCAATGAACCCTAGAGAAGGCAACTTTTGAATCTGGTAACGAGGGTTGGCCACCAAAATACTCGAAGGAGCCAAAGCTGGCATTCGCGGGTGTTTACCGAGCATTTCAAGAACACGTGACGAATGCTACAAAGACGTCAGAAGTTTCAGACGTTTCAAATATTGTCAACGAACCTTAAGACTAGCAAATCAAACGGCGACACAGAATACCGGAGCAGACAGTGGAATAGAAAACCACGCCGAGACCACGACGTAAATGGTTGTCAACAGACAACCACAATCTCGCTTCGTTGGTTGCCTTCAAGGACTGGCAGATACTGCTGACGTTTCAGAGATAATTACTGCGTTCATCATCAGGGCGATGACGGAGGCAGTAAGTTTATCTGAATGTCCACCATTCTACACGGCGCAGCCTTTAATCATCGTAATACCAACCTCGGAACACCTAACCTTCTACGTTTTCGTGAATTCTCGAGAGCGTTGCACGGGACGAACGCTGTCTTCCGCTCGATACCACGAGGTCTTCTGCACTTTCCGTCATCGTCTCTCCTTTAACCGGTGCCACCAGCCCGCGATGCCGTGTCCCGAAGGAACGCGTTCTGGCATTCATTTGTCATCTTTTCTCTTTGTTCACGTCGTCAGCATGAACCAGTACTTGACATGACCCAATCCCAGGTTTTGTTAAACTTTCCTCATGGCTATGAGGCAACGTCTTGCTTCAGACCTTTACGCTGACCGCAAATTGCCCTCACTCGAGTCGCCACTAAGCTAATGGGCAGAGCTGAGCCAACTCATTGGCCAACCTCTGAAACGCTGGTCTTCCCACTACGAAAGATGCTTCTGGTCCAGGAAACAAGGATCGTTCTCGAGTCTACTACATGCTAAACCGAAGATCGCAGTGGAGTCTGGCAGAAGCTTACCGACGTTTCAGAGATACCTGCTCCCTCCATCATCCGGGCGACAGCCACCGTGAAAAAATTGAAATCCTGCAAATTTCTTTAACTCTATGGAAAGCGAAGGTTCATTGCCGTGCTCATAACAGCGCGTCACCAACCCCTAATGTGAGCCAGTTTAATAACGGAGTCCACACGCACTCATCTCCTTTGAGATCCATTTCAACATCAACTTTCG
>NW_019060061.1:290098-304415 GCF_000696155.1 Zootermopsis nevadensis
GCCGTGTTACGCAACATTGCCACTGAGTTGAAAGCAAATAGTCGGTCTCTCGGGCTGAACCCCAAACTAAGGTCCTCATTAATTAATTAACTTAATGAATTGAGTCCACCACCGGCTGTTTGCGAATCGCATTCCCCGCTCGGAGTGGCCTGACGTCTTCCTAAACACGAACATAGACACTTCGGTCCTTCGAGAAAGAGACAAAGTCCCAACAGAAGATGGCCGAGCGGCTTTCAGCTGAACCCGGTCCAGACCCAAACATCTCTAAGCAGTTCATCTCCTCTGGCACTCGTTCATTGCGTCTTCGCGGTTCCCTTAAGACACTGCTCCCCAAATTTTTCCCTTCATTACCCCAAAACCTCTTATCAGAAAGTCCTTTTTACCCAATGTAGGTTAAACGCCAACACAAGACAAGTGAAGAGAAAAGCAGACAATGTTTGATGCAATGTCTTTATTTTAAACGTCTCTAAACATTTTAGAAGCCACAAGAAATTTATAAATCGCGCGCCTGTCATGGAACTCTTTTTCTCAAAAAAGTTAACAGCGTTTTAATCTGTCATTCAATTTGTAGTCAAAGTGCACGTCACGCCCTCTGGCTTCACCGTACATAACAATCCTGTCATTTAACTACCGCTAAATGAGCGAATAAGAGAGCGTCCATCATTCTGAGTCATGCGAACTAACAAAACAAACAAACAAAGATCCCAAGACTTTACTTTACTCCTGAATGGCAGTTCACGCTTCGGAGTTCGGCCAAAGGACGCGAACGCCAGCCAGAAGCCGTGACCGGAGAAGGTCCTTTGTTTAAAGGCTCCTTATTTGTCCCTTCGACTTTCGCGACACTGAACCAAATGCTAATTTCGCTTCTGCATCATCGCAATAGACACGAGGAATGTCCGTCCTCGCCGAGATTGTGGGTGCATTTGCACTCTCGTCTACGGATTGGCAGGTTTCATCACGTGTTCGGTCCTCTGATGACTCTGGAATGCGCGCCGTGCCACTGGAAGTTACTCCAAAATTCACAATTTACAATTACGTAACGTAATTACCCGCAGGGACAGATTCTCAAACGAGGAAATACGAAACCGATCAAAGACCACAAATGACACACAAAATCATTTCGACTGAAAAGAACATGGAGGAAACCTCTTACATATAAACCAATAGGAACGCGGGCAAAGTTTAATCCTCTGAGCTCGGAACGGGCTCTACAGCGCCCAATCCACGCCAAGGAAGTGGAACGAATCGCAATTAAAACAAACATGGCGGCCGAGCGTAGGAGTGAAAGCGAATATGACGGGTCGCGATTGTCACGCAGGCGGCTCGAGAAAACCGCGTAACGTGAACTCTTCATCAGATGCTGAGCGTGGCGTGGGGGAAGGGACGACTTGGTAGACCTAGACGTAGATGGAATGAAAAATTAAAATGAATATAATGATTGGTGCGAAGATCTGAACCTGACGACAAGATACACTGTCGAGCTTTTGTGAACACGGTAATGAAACTTCGGGTTCCATAAAAGGCGGGCGGGAAGTGTTTAATGGCACGCTGAGCGACCATCAGCTGCTGAAGTGGACATTGCCGCACGCAACAGAGACGTGTCGCCAAAATGCATTGGCTCTAAGAGAGTTCAGAATAAAAACTGAGGTTGAGATTTTTCGCCGTTCGGAGCTTTTCATTGAGAAAACCTTTGAAACGAGACCCGAGTTCCACGAAGAGTCCATCAGCGCCAAATTCAATGAAACGCACAGACGTTCCTCGGCACGCGACAGCCATCAGATCCGTCTCCCTTCGCCGGCCTTGCTTTCTCCGGCGATGCGACCGTCGTCCTTGACAAGTTCTTACGACTTCCGTGTTGCACGCAGCGTCAACCAGGTGACCACGCCCCTTCAGCGACGCACGGAATGACCAGAGACCCTCACAACCTTGGACTCTTCAGTAAGCATCCGAATTGTTTGCCCACATCCTGCTAATTATTCTTTTCCTCCCGAGTCACTCCTCTTCGCTGAGCCCTATCAGACATTCGGGAGGACTCCTTTCACGGGGGACCAGCCCACCGCAAAGCCTACGAGACTCTTTCGACAACAACTCTTTTGTCTGAAAACGGTTAGGCGATCTCTCAAAAAGGAAATATAATCACGACACAAATCAAGGAGGAGACGACAATACGCACTCCTGATGGTCCGACTTTATTTGGGCTGCACGTTTCGTTTCTAGTGCGTGGACAATCATCAAGGCACAAAACACGCGAAGCGACTTTTTTAAACTTGGGATAAGAAAACACAAAGAAATGTCCTTTCTGTATTCTTCGATTCTTTCTTTAGGAAGCGTTTTGTGTTTTGCATGCAGAGACAACTGAAATAGGGTTCTCTTTTGAACAAAAAAGGTTTTCAAGCAGAACACAAATGTTTTTTAAACGTGGCGTATTTTCTACGTGACCTCTCTGAATTATTCCTGATGATAAGCTCATTCATCTATTCATGTTAGGGAATAATAGTTGTCACCTGATGATGGCAGAATAGAACCGAAACAGGTAGCGGAAGTAAAATATGGTAAGTATTATTACCAACTTCATTTGTATCATGGCTACACATTAATCCAGCCTCGGTTTTTGGCGACTGATTTCTTACCATCAAAGACCATCATTCACAGTTAAAACGCCTTTCGGTGGAAGGCAGCGGGATTTCGAGGCTTGGCAGTGCCGTGACCTACAGAACGAGGAAAAGTCGTAGCGTATGGACCCAGTTTGTCCCTGCCTCGAGCGGGACTCGATCAGCGGGATTTCGAGGTTTGTCCCTGCCTCGAGCGGGACTCGACCACACGATCCCAGCGTTCACGTAGTTAAGACCCACGCCTCAGACCCTGGAGGAATCCCCGTGACCTTGCCCTTTGACTCAAAAACTCACCTGACCTCCCACACGCGGCCTTCGGGGAACCGACGGGAAAATTCCCGCACTTCTCTTTTCGAGCCTGGCGCACGTACACCTGAGGCCGTGGTCAGCCTGGAAAGACAAATGACGTCGGACATTCGTGGTAGAGGTCAAATGATGTTAAGTACAGTTTTCTCTTCAGAAGAAGCTCTGATGTGGGTAGTGCAGCTGTACTCGTTCAGTGCACACTGTATAATATTAAAATGTGCTACAAATAACAGTGTGAATCGGCAGCTAACACAAAGGCCAGGTGGCCAACTGTCAGCATTCATTAAAATAGAGGACGCGGTCAGCAACGAGACATTCCTTTCATCTCCCGCGTTTTCAAAACCTTAATTTCGTTCAGGCCTACGGATTCCCTTCTTCTGTAAGAAAGCCGGAAAATCTGGTGGTCCACGTCTCATCAGGAATCATTTCGCCATTTGTCAGGAGAGAAACTGCGAGACACTTTATAGAATCGAACGCAGGACTTCCCGATGCGTTAATACCTGCGGGCGTCGATGAAGCAACCTCCGAACAGAGGCATGACGTACGCGCGACGGAGGAGTATTTTCCTCGGGGAAGTTGCCAGTCGGTAGTGAGTGGGGTTCCCCATTCTTGGGAGTCAGCCACCGGCCGACAGCAGCAGAGGTCTTCAGTTGAAAGCGAACATCCGACTCGCTCGCTCGACCCCTGACCGCTGGCCGCGTCCGACCATTCAAGTAAGTGTTCTCCAGCAGACAGCTGACTCGACGGCTCAGACAGTCGACTGGGCACGATTTGTGAACAAAGCGGAAGGGTTTGTGACACAATTTGTGGTTTTTGACTCGACACCTGCCTGAAGGTACTAACGGGAACCAGTAACAGTCGACCTCGGCTCGGAATTAGAATTCCCCAGTGCGAAGCTCGGGCGATCGCTTGTAATCTTCTTATCACAAGGCCGAGGGGTGAAAATTTCACGTTACGAAGTGCCCAGCTGCTAGACAAGACTCGGCCACTGGCATTATCACACGCTAAATTGGAGCTAATTGCTACGAGCGTTTCTTTGTGTCGAGAACTCGCGGTCTGACGCGGCTTCAAAACAAATTCAGGAATTTTTTATCTGCAGTCTCGATAAGTCGAGGTTAAGAACTTTACAGTCGTACAAGAAGTAATTCCACGGAGCAGACTCCTGCTCGAGAAACCGACAGTTCCTCAGCTGATCAATAAATTCATTGCCGATTTCCGAATTCACAAGAGCCAGATGAATAGTAATCACCCACACCAAAATTCTATACGACTCCCATCTATACCTTGGTCTTCCTGTTTTGAACACTGGGTCTGTTACATAATTTTCATTATTCTAAAAGTTTTTTATATAATTGTCAGAGCGAAAAATTTTCCTTTTACTCTCATTGCACCCTTGTCACAGGCAACAGTACATTCTATATTTAAAAGTTACAAACAGGCGACAGCGTTCCGATTGAAACTCTCAGGCGGTGGGATTCTTTACCGTTGGAAACAGTGTACAAAAATATGTCACTAATTTGTATTATTATTATTGTCCAATTTCTGCTATTCTTTGTGAATACACGGAAGCAAATTAAGATTTTGCGGGGGACGTTTTGTTGTTCCTTATTTGTGGTTGAATTTTAATGCAACAGTTTAGCTAATGATGTGTTAAAATTTAGCGAACATCGGTTAAATAGGGCATTATTCTTGTTCCTAGCCAAGGCAAATAGGGAGAAAACTAGTGTGCGAGAACAGTGGTGCAGAAGGCTCTAAATCTTCCAGAGTCCAGCATCTGGAGTTGGTCACAGTAACCTAATTACTGCCATGAGACCATGAGCTTAAGGCTGTTGGAGAGACGCCAAATTAGCTAGGAGTCTGTCCAATATTACTCCCATGTCTTACGGAGTTTGTCGTGAAGAATTAACTAAATGCATTCGAATGCGTTCGTCGTACAGTGTGCACACATTCAATGTATATGGGGCTGGTCGCGACTGTGCATCCGTCCATTTACACTCGTTATTTAACTGGAGAACTGCTGCTTGAATTTTTATGACATTTCATATTAAAGGTGACTGACTTCTGAGTTGTAGCGCCGTGTTGTCAGGTAGAAGTTTTACGACGTTTCAAAATCCTACGTGCCTCTATCATCAGAGCGGTGACTGACTCATTGCCCTGGTGATGGGGGCAGCAACGACCTCTGAAACGTCGGTAAACGTCTATAAAAGTGGATAACGCAACAACCCAGAAGACAGTAATCTGAATACTTCCTGCTGTGAGAACTTCTTCTTTTGGAATCCGACACAAATGGGACACATCAAAGAATTTTAATACACAAGCCACGTGGTCGCACTTGCTGGATGTAGGATTGTGAGCCAATATGGCTGACAGCCTATCTGACAATTCGCATTACAGAGAGAGGACCAGCCCCTCGGCTCGCCGAACACAAGTTATCACTGGGACTGATTTAGTTTCACCGAGAGACGTGACCTTATAAAAAATGGTGACTGATCTCGCATCTTCTCATTGGAACCGATGTCATTTGGCACAGATAATACCGGAGCGCAGCAGAGTGGGAGGATGTTATTAAAATTGACCTTAAAGAAAAGGACGTGGACTGTGTTAATACGACTCAGGACAGACTCCAATGGAAGGCTCTTCTAAATGCAAATATGTAAAAATGTTGAACGACTTATTGGACAACTTGGTAACCATCAGCGTTTGAAACATGTCTGAGCCCCACAGAGCGGTTAGGAATGTCTGATTGTAATCAAAGCAATCGACTATTTTATTACTACGACTGCGATACAATCAAACGACAGATTTCTATAAAACGTGAGACGTTCTGTTGAATGTGCCCTGCAGAGAAGTCACAAAACCCAGAAGTTACAGCGTAACATTCGCTTGCTAATTGTCATCATATTTCACACTAGAATAAGGAGACCCATGAGCCATCGTTTGCCTTCACTGAATATCTCAGGTTGAGACAGGACATTAACATAAAAGTAGACACCCGGTTTCAGTTCGCATTCTAACGTGTGTGTTCTTTGATGCAGACGCTCTGAGAGTCGCCCACCACAAGATGTGTCATTTAAAATGGTCACTTACGCTGTCTACGCTGCTTCACCTCTTCAGCCACGGCCTGACTTCAGCTTCAAATGGTTAGAATTCCATTATTTATAACTTAGATTTTTGACATAAAACTGTATTTATATTTGAGCAGAGCAACTCTGAGTTGCACGAATATATTTTATACTTTTATTCTGATTTATAGTCATTCACTTATCAAGAAACCATAAGGTCCATCACCACGATCACGAGAGACCACCATCAGTCCTGTCCTCCAGTTTACATCCTGTCACTCTATTTCCATGGATCCATTTTAATATTATCCTCCCTTCAAAGACTAGGTCTTCCAAGTGGTCTCTACCTTCACACTCTCCAATCTGCACTCTTTATAATTGCCCCCATGCATGCTACATGCCTTGCACATCTCATCCTCCATGATCTGATTACCCTAAAAATGATATGTAAGTTATGCGAATTAAATTAAATACTTTTTTTCTTTTTGCAGAAACAGAAACAATCAGCACAAGAAAGGAGGTCCAGCATGGTGAAATGAATAAGTATTCCATTCCGCAATCAGACCGCTTAACAGGAATTTACAACACGACACTCTTGGACTCGCACCAGACTATTCCCAACGACACGATTGATCTTTCTGTCGCATTGACCCGGCCGCCTGAAGAAAAGCTACATACCCCCTCTTTAATTCAGCCCCATGATAGGTCTAAATATTCTCCAGTACCAAGTCCTAACAAAACATCCACCTCCATTAATAATCAAGAAGACGGTAACTCTACTGAAGGCACGTCAGTTCCTTCTTCACTGTCTGATTTTAATGACAGAAAACAACTTTCTTTTGTATATAGTTCAGATGTCAGTGAAGGCATGGCAGATTTTAACATCACCGAACCTGAGACCTCATCCAACACAAGTTCCTCTTCAGAATCCAACGCAAAAACACCTTCTCAGACTACAAGAAATGTGAGTTACCCGATGCTGCCCAGCTCTTACGAGCAGAGCACCGTACCTTCAACATCAGACCCTCAGATTGACACGGGAGTTCACAATTCTACCTCACACAGAGACTACATTCAAAAGATTTCAAATCTGGATACAGAGGGGACCGTCAATCTGCAAAATATGTCTGTACCTCGGGCCACAGATTCATACAGCAGTCCACGCACCTCTCAAGTAAATGAAACGAGTGACAGTTCCAATAAAAATGCCAGTCCATTTCCAGGAGATGCGATCACAGCTGATTCGCAGTCTGGAAGTGGAACATACAACACACAGAGTGAAGGAAGGCAACATTCTGCTGTGGCCAACACGCGTTCTTTTCAACAGCTAAATAATTTTAGGGCATCAAATTCTGAGCCTCAAAATGGAACTGATAACTTAATGATACCTAATGGCAATCAGCATCCATCTGTTTCTGACAGCGTCGATAGTCCCCCACCAACAAGCTCTTTTCCTAAAAAGAATCTTAAACCTCTTTCTGACGAAGGACTCCAAGTAATTTCATTACCGACTTACCATCCAAATGACGTGATTCATGTCTCATCATCCGAAATGTACCCAAGTGATGGCATACGTAACGCATCTCATGAAGAGAAGAATCCGTGTGCAAGGACGTGCAAGGAGGGCTTGCCGTCCATGGTGTGCCGGTACAAGTTTGAACTGGAGTGGTACTACACCATGAGCAAAGCTTGCTACAACTGTCCACTAAGTTTGGACGACTGCGACCGAAAGGACTGTGTTGTGGCAGATGGCGTGAAACGTCCTATAGTCGTGGTCAACAGACAGATGCCAGGTCCCAGCATTGAGGTGAGCTCAAATTCTGCATAACCTTTTTAGATATACAAAAAAAGTTTGGGATGACAGGCCACAAAGTGTGCAAGTGCTAGAGAAGCTGCCACCAGCTTGAGAACATTTATCTCCTAACATGGTACACTGCCATAAAGCTGAAACATGATATGCAATGTCAATGTCGTCATTTTAAGGCAATGGGGAATTCAGAACACCCTGAGAATTACCAAATAAAAAAAATGTATTATATTTACATAAGTACATAGATTTTTGGAATTCTGTGTTATTTAAATGCAAAGTGCATGTACTTAATGTTGCACTCTGTTCTTTTAATATCAAAGAGAGATAGCGTCAGATTCATATGTTACACAACAAGACTTGAAGCATTAATACAAACTGGTAATAAGTAAGTCTTCAGAGCTAATCAGCTGTGTCAGGTGGCCTTAAAAAAACCAACTGTTCATCCCTGACGATTAGGACCAAGACAGCTCTTCAAACGCTGGTGCTTATGGCCACCTGACACGGCTGATTGCCTGTGAAGACTTCGTTGAATTTAGTCACCATGAAAGCTACATATCATACAACATTGATGAATGTTTGACTAATGCGTTAGGTGTGCAAGGGTGACCGTATCATAGTGGATTTGCAAAACCACATGATGGAGGAGAGCACAAGTATTCACTGGCACGGACATCACCAGCGTGGAACGCCCTACATGGATGGCGTTCCGTATGTCACCCAGTGCCCCATCCCACCCAAATCATCATTCCGCTACCACTACATCGCAGACACACCTGGCACTCACTTCTGGCATTCACATTCAGGTACGTACATTGGTGTCACATTTTATAAAAAAACCTATTAATAAGGTCAGTTTTATCTGTTAAGCACCAAATGTATCAGGGAGTGGAGGTATAACTCCACGAACTCTCAGTTTTGGTAGTATATGAGTGGAGATGCCAGCTTCATGCATCTGCCATTTTAACCCCTGGTACCCACTGGATCTCGAGAGGCTGGGGTCCTCAGAGGCAACATGTACGTCATGGCAAGAGAAAGTTCCCCGTCCCTATTGGAAATAAAGTCACTGTGCTAACTGACATATCACAGCTCATTTTATTGCAAAACATTTTTATCTGAATGACAAAACATCACTCTTATAATGAAAGAAAAGTAATTTATATTTGTGTAGATCTAAAGTTTCAGCACCACTGACACAAAGCTTGCCAATGCACCGTATCCTGAGCCAAGTCATACATTACTTGTCTAAATTAATTTTAATATGATCTTCCCAAATCCATCTGACTCTCCAAAAATGACTTTTCAAGAAGTTTCCCCACCACACTTTCCTATGATAGGAATTGCAGACTTCAGCTATCTGGAATAAGCTGCACTGAATGCTAACAGTTTTCCAACATTTTGGCAAACATTGCAGTGACTTAAACACTAGAAAAATGCCAACATTCAATGTGACTTATGCCCAAAAGCCAAATGACAAGAATTCTGTACGACTGTCACATCCTGTACTATCCAGAGATCTCATTTAAATTCTTCCATTTTTCATGTAACCTCCTTTACGTCCAAATACTGCCCTGAGCATTATTTTTAATTAGTTGCCAGTCACAAACTTCCTTGGCACAAATGGAACTTCATATGTATCCCTGTGAGTGAATCTCATTGTACTCGTAGATACTGAGCCCCCAACAGAACAAAAGAACTTGGCCATCAGTTTACTAGTGCCCATCCCAACGACTCCGATGCACCAGCTTTAGCCAGTCGAAATACTCAGCGTCTGCTCCGGTTAGTAGCCTCGCTAGAGACACGCTTCAGTGATATATATTTCTATTTATTGCATTCTAAGATATAGGTTGATGACACTTTATCAATAACATATTAGTCAGAATCGTTAATGTGAAGAGACCACTTTGGTAAACTCAGGCATAGATTGAAGTACAACATTAGAGCGGACTTTAAAGAAAAATGGGGGTGACCAAATGGACTGCGTTTATGTGACAGGACAGAGGCAGGTTCTCATGAATATGATATGAATTCTGGGTTTAATAAAAAATATGGAATTCATTTACTAGATGAGTGACGAATACCATCTACAGAAAAACTTTGTTCCATGAAGTTACTTGTCTACAATGCAGGTGTGCTACTGACCAAAATGTGTCAACATTCATCATAATTATTGCTGCTTTTATAGTTTTGTTTGTATGAAATGTCCTTTACTTCTATATCAAACGCTACTTGTAGGAGCAATGCCATCCTCTCTCTTAAGAGCACCTTCCTTTCATAACTTTTATTGTCATCTAGGATATTTTACTGTCCATGAATTATGTTAAATGTGTGTCAGCGTGGATGAATATACCAAGTCAGCATTTATATGGCATGCAAATAAGCATGACTGCATCAATATTTACCTGCTGACTCAAGCAAACTATCTGCGTACATTCCCGTATTATTGTACGATGTTCATGCTGCTGTCATGTAATTGACCTTCTAGATGTTGGTGAAAAATTTAACTGTCTACAAATTTCTGTCATGGTGTTTTCCAACTGGACCAGAAAGTCCATCTCGTCCCCATTGTTTTCATTACCCTAACAATATTACAAAAATGCTCATTATGCAATTTTCTCCACCTTCTAGCAATTAGTAGGATTTCAGATTTTCATGGCAGTCTGTCCAAAAAAGGCTTCTCCCTTCACTTATTTCTTGTTATTTGATTTTCACAACTGGAGTTCAATGTACAGCTTTGAGTTTCAGGGATGAGCCATGTTGATGTTGAGAATTTTCAACATATGACACAACTCATCCCTGAAAGCCAAAGTTGTACACTTCTGTTACTTCTTCCACCTTGTGTCCAAATGTACTCGTTAGTACCCAAGTCTCAGAACCTTTCAGTCTATGTTCTTCTTTAAACGTGATATCCAAAGTTTCAGACCCATACAAAGGAACACGTAAAGTTGTATATAATATTTGCAATTTGTAAACAGGTTGTCAGAGGGCAGATGGAGTATTTGGAGCACTGATCATTCGTGTTCCATCATCCAGTGATCCTCACAGAGAGCTGTATGACAAAGATCTCTCTGAACACATTGTGCAAGTCCTGGACTGGGATGACAAACTAGGAGTGGAGAAGTTCCTGGCACATCACCATGCCAATGGAAACAATAAGCCAAAGACCCTGCTGGTTAACGGAAGGGGCCGCTTTCACCAATTTCAGGATGTAAATTCTGTCACTAGAAATGTGACACGTTCACCTATTTCAACATTCACTGTTCAACAGGTATTATCTCTTCCGTCTGAGTTTGCATTTATAATTATGTCTGGTAATGAGTTACATTTACTAAGGATTTGTTTCAGGCCTGAATAAAAATACAAAACTTTTACTGTAGATTCTAAATACCCCATTTTATCAAAATCACTTGAACAATTTCAAAGATTTACATATGTCCCATTTGTGCAGAAACCTCTCAAAAGACTTTCACTTCATTTTGATACTGTGATATTATTGTACAGAAAACAAAAGAGCATGTAAAAAGTAATTTGTTGAACAGATTTTTTCTCGCGATAATTACAGGGCTTCCGCTACAGATTCCGCCTCATAAACGCGGGCTTCCTCAACTGCCCTATCGAGCTGTCAGTGGATAACCACACCCTTTTAGTTATCAGCAGTGATGGAACTGATCTGAGGCCAGTGGAAGGTAAGCTCTGCAGACAAACGTGTATTAAGAACATTTCTAAAATTCTGGTTCATTTGTCCACAATGCTCACATGCAGCTCTCTACTTTAACATAAATGCCAATCAGCTTTTGTCACAGAATGACACTACATTTTTTCTTTGGGAGTCCGTGGAATACTGCGCTGCAGTTGGATCCGTGGAATACTGCGCTGCAGTTGGATCTTCCACTGGAAGTAACTCCCTTTATTTGAGCTCTGCTCTCTTCAGACACCACACATCTTTCCACAGTTTGAAGATGGCTGTCTTGTGGACTGCAACACCGTGTAGTCAGGTAGAAGTTTATCAACATTTCAGAGATCCCTGCTGCCTCCATTATCAGAACAGCTTAAAATGCTGGTAAACTTCTACCTGACTACATGGTGCTACAACCCATTCAACAGCCATCTTCATGCTTACCACCATGAGAACCTCAAATTCTACAAATTTTCACGGGTTGTTTGAGTAGCATATAACCGAGAAGTAACTAACAAACTCCATGGCATAAAATCTCTCTTGAGCAGCTGATGGTTGGTTGACTGGCTGTTGCAACCAAGAGATAGCTATAGACCCTATCCTGAGTCGGTTCAATTGATTTAATATTTTCATAATTTATTTCGCCAAGATTCATTTCAGCAGTATGCCTATGCCTAGTTCTGCGAAACCAAATGTTGTATGAATGTACTGTTTACCCAACGCATATGTAACCCATTTAACCTTTCTTGAGTAACTGTCACTAATGACACTAAGTGAAGAGCAACATGGCAGAAGAAAAAAAGAAACACGCGCGCACGCGCACACATACACACACACTACATACAAGTATTCACCAAAATTGAGGAAGATGATTTCTTGTTCTATACTATTTTTGTGGAAGTATGAGAAGTGAGGATTTATATTTGTTATAGTACACACATCTGCTAAATATATTGAAACTATAGACAAAATAATGAAGCACCTGCATATTTAACTCAAACAAGCTATAATTCATATTTGTTTGTTTCTTCCACATTCATAAGTATGAGATTTTAAGTACTCACTGCAGTGAACAGTAATGTTATGTTGGCGAACCTCGTAAGTAGGTACCGATGTCGGTATGTATCTTTGCGTCCACAAAGCATTACACCCCAGAACACCGACACTAAAATTTCTCAAGTGACATAGTGTGCGTGCTTCACGTGACTTGTTTGTTTTCTCAGCTAAAACTCTGGTGACCTATGCTGGAGAAAGATTTGATTTTGTACTAAAAGCAAATAATAAAGTTGGCAACTACTGGATGAGGTTCCGAGGGCTGATGGACTGTGATGAACGCTTCACTAAAGCTCACCAGGTTGCAGTGCTTCATTATGATGGCGCCCCTCTGAATGAAGAACCACCTGGGGAGGTGAGATACGAAATACCCCGGAGGGAAGGACTGGTAAGTATGGCGCATTACGGCATTCATCATTCATATCCTCAAGCATGATTATTGCTCTTGCTAATCTGTTTCATAGCATCAGTCAGCTTATCAATAAAATAATTCTCTTATGTACATAGAAAGTGCATTAATATATCATTCTCCAGTTTTCAGATACCAAGAGTAAGAACATTTTCATAAATTCACATATGCTGGAGCAACTTTGCCCACTGCAATTCTCATAAAAAGAATCTAACTTCATAGAGCAGTAACCTTCTTGATAAACTGATAGTTCCTCAGATAGTATGGACATTCTCTGACTTTTATGGAATCCAAAGATCTATTGCCATGTTCGTAAGAACCCTATCCTGAGCCAACTGACTCCAGTTCACATCCTGGTCAAGAAATTCCCTTCCTGTTACGGAACCCAGAGGTTCATTACCGTGTTCACGAGAGCCTATTTTGTAAGATTCAGTTGATGGAATATTCAATGTGTGTTAAGCTGGTAACAATATTTCTTCATTGATCTAGCCGAGTACAATTCATGGTATGTTTAAAATGTCAACACTGTCAGTCACAGCACAGATGCCTTCAAATAATTCTGAAATATAATTTATTTTATCTGAATTAATTAATTAATTGATTCAAATTTCAGCAAGTAAACTCTCTGAATGTGGGAACTGCCACTGCTGGATCACTGGTTATACCTGAACTGCATGCAATGGCAGAAGATGATCAAAGTCTAAAAGAAGAACCTGACATGACATTCTATTTATCATACGATTTCTATGAACTAGACAACCCTCATTACCACCGGTCACCATTTTATGGTTTTCACCAAGGTTTGTTCATACAAAAATACTCTGTGCTAACATCATTTAACAATAAATTTAATCTTAATCCAAAGTCTACAAACCCTAGCATAGAAAGTGAAACTGTCCGAATAGGAAAGTATTTAAGATATAGACCCCAGTCTCTAAAACATTGCGTTCTTTTGAAATTAAGGTGATGGACAAAGTTGACAAATCCTGTAATTATAATAAACCAATATCAGGACCTTTCAGAATCAGATTTTAAAAAATAAACTTAAGCTTTTCATTTTCTTTTTTTTTTTCCAAGCACTGACCTGCCCTTCAGACTGAATTTTTCTTTTGGTTGCAAATACTGAAACTGGCTAAGTCACTGCTATATTTCTCTATTACTTCTTGATTTTGTCTGGAAAACTTATATTCTTAGAACAAGCATGAAAACTAAAATGCTCAAATAAAATGGTACAAAATGGAAACAATTATATTTGGAGTAAGTCCTGAGAGAGTTAAGCTACTTCAAGAAGAAACAGCTGTTTTGCATGAGCCGGGATAGCTCAGTCAGTATAGTGACTAGCTACGGGCTGGACGACCGGGGTTCGATCCCCGACTGGGGCAGAGGATTTTT
>NW_019060061.1:304653-317213 GCF_000696155.1 Zootermopsis nevadensis
GGCAGAGGATTTTTCCTCTAGCCTCTGCGTCCAGACCGGCTCTGGGGCCCACCCAGCCTCCTCTACAATGGGTACCGGGGTCCTTTCCCGGGGGTAAAGCCGGCCGGGGCGTGATGCTGACCACTCACCCCCATCTAGTGCCGAGGTCAAGGAAGAGAGGAGCTATACCTCCACTCACCCCAAACGCCTACATGGCGTATAGTGGGACAAACTTTACTTTACTTACAGCTGTTTTGCACCACACATTATGGTTATGAAACCATGACTCGGTTCTTCTGCGATTAGGTAATGAAATTTTGCTCACATCAGGCAATATGGCTATCCTTCCACGACTCGTTTCTTCCGCGCACAGACGGGGGCATTTCACCCACTACAAATGTTATAGTTGAATCAACAGGACTTGGTTTCTTTGCAAACAGCCAGTGGGATATTCTCCGCAATGGTTCTGTCACCAAGACTTTGTTACCACAGCCTCATCTGTGAGTACGGGGCCCACGACTCATGAAGCAGAAGGCATCAGAGCAAAAGACAAATGCTATAGGATGATGGTGCAGCAATTGCCGACGTTCTATTAACGTACCTTTCTGTTCGCTTTGTTTACAGTCGCCAGCAGGTTACAGCGTCTGCTTACGCCTCAGCTGAACCATATATCATTAAAGTTGCCACCATTCCCACTTCTGTCCCAGCACGGTGACCTCGGCACACGATATCCTTTCTGCAATGAGACTACCGTAAGTGGCTGCGAAAGCAAGTACTGCGAGTGCACGCATGTGATTGAGGTGCCACTGGGGGCTGTTCTGGAACTCATTCTCATTGACAAAGGTAAAACACTTGAGGCACCGGTTGAAATATACAAAGCGCTGTTAGAACTAATAACAAAATTTGTTTTTGCTCTGCAGCTCATTCACATAGGAGGCAGAACGATGAAACAATCTGAACTGAGCGGTAGCCACCATTCCCCAAATTTAATCAGCTCTTAATTTATTCACAATTAAAACTGTGACCTGTTGCTGGCATTTCCAAACACAGGACTTCATATGTTCTCTTCACCAAATATTATTAGGGAGGTCAAACCAAAGTGGATACGATAGGTGAGACATGTAGCACGCATGAAAGAGATGAGAAACGCTTACAAAATTTGATTTGGACTTCAGATTTAGGTATAGCTGCGGATAACAACAGAACTCAGAAATACAATTCAAGATGTAAACATAACTTATTTAGCTGAATACAGGATACAGCAATTTGCTCTCGTGAATGAGTAATGAAGATACTAAAGAGCTGTAACATGCCAAGGAACACAATACATCCAATAGCATCCTTCTATAAAAGAACTAGAATAATATTAGGATTTTAAGTTCTCATGATGGTGACTATGAAGATGGCTGTCCTCAGGGTTGCAGTGACCCATGTAACCTGGTAGCAGGTGACACAAGCTATGAAATTAGGAGTGAAGGCACTTGCTCATAACTGGGAGATGAAAATATAATTAAAGATTTTAGCCTCAGAATGTGTCATAATACTGGAAGGAGGCCTTTCAACCAGTCTCTTCAATTCAGGTTTTTGAACTAAAATTCTGTATGCATGTCATCTCCCTATGCGTGCTGTCTGCCCTTCCCATGCACCCTCCTTAATTTGATTATCCTAACAGTCTTTGGCGCAGAATTCAAATTATGAAACTCCCTTAGGATGAGGCTAAGTTTCACAGTAGGTCATATATGAAACAGAAAGGACATTAATTAACATTTTATATGTTGATGTATTATAGGGAACGCATATGATGCAAACCATCCATTCCACTTGCATGGTCATGCATTCCGTGTGATAGCCATGGAACGTCTTAACAGGAGCACGACAGTGGAAGAAGTTAAGGCCAGAGATAAAGCAGGCCTGATCCACCGGAAATTAAAAGGAGCACCGATCAAGGACACTATCACCGTTCCAGATGGAGGTTTCACGATAGTGCGTGTCCATGCCAGTAATCCAGGTATGTGATATTTTCTTTGAAGGAAAAATCAAATGGGAGGGAATAAGAAACACAATTTTTTTTATACTTTAAGGACAAACATCTTTGATGGCAAATTAACAGACAAAATAATGAGATAAGTGGACAGTCTCATGAATGAATGAAGATACCAAAGATGGTTTTGAACATTTACATGTGCACCCATCCTGTAAACTGTCAGTTTACTAACTAAATTATCTTGAATTAGTTATGCAAAAATATGTATTATTAATAAGTACAGCTTCTATTTTGTTTCACACTGAAATAAGTTCTTTCCTTCAGGTTACTGGTTATTTCACTGCCATATTGAATTTCATGTGGAACTTGGCATGGCAGTTGTTTTCAAAGTGGGTCAACACCATGAATTCCCGTCTTCTCCGAAAGCCTTCCCTCGATGCAACAATTACATGCCATCGGAAGAAGAGGCTGAACAAACAAACGACGTGGAAAATGACATTCAAGCCCCTAACAGCTTTATTCCACACTGGTGGCCCCTCAGATCATCTTCAGCATCCATGATATCTGTTCCCCCAGATCTTGCCCTTTTGTTATTGCTCTGTGCAGCTGTTCGGTGACCAAATCTGCCCTACAGACAGTTTCAGCTGTGAGGCGACGTCTTTCCACAAAATCTACAAACAGATGATGTAGCAGCAGACAGTCTCCCTTTCATTCATTCTGTTTCAAGGTCCTAATGGAGCAGAGTTCACTCTTGGGAATGTATCAGGGGGCCGTGTATGTGTGTTTGTCCGTGTGTCCTTCTCCTGATTAAACTACGTGCAACAATATTAAACTCACTCCATGATGCATAGTACTTCTTCAGAAGTATATAGTTGTTCAGATCATCAACAAACTATGCCTCGTATGGAACTTGTAAATTTATTTTAATGGTGATAACAACCTGTCACTGGACACTATCCTGAGCCAGATGACACTGTCTTTTTAAGATCAGTTTTTTTTAATATTGTCTACCATCTACACTGTGGAAGATATCCATTAATGTACTTATTTATAAAAAGCGTAATAAACAGTCATTATTACAGAATATCACTATTAACAACAACATATAAAATTTTATCTAATGATCTTCTATCAATATTATAGCCCTTTATACCATGCAGTTTTCAATGCAATCAATCATTTCATTACCAAGAATTATTTACTCATTTAATTATATTAGATGTTATAAAGATAATCATGTTTCAGCTTTCATAGGTTCATGATGAGCATCTTCATTCACTGTTTCATATATAGTTAAAATGCATCTTTAAAATATTATAAGCATTAAGGTTTCTAGAAAAACTTGAAAGTGTAAAGTTAAAATATTAGTTGGAGTTGTTGTACTTTGTTCAAATTTGTTAAAATGTCAAAATTATCACTGTAACATTGAACTTCTCTCGCATCACTAATCACTCACTATTTTCATAAATGTTAAATTTCAATGCTGATAATGCAGGTCACTTTTTGTTCTTGCGTTAATTCCTTCAAGTTTCTTGTTGTTCAGTTGCACATCAAGCATCTTTACCTGCATACCACCACTTTTGTGGATAATTATAGGAAACATTTCAATAGCTCCCTAGTTGCTTGCATCTGTTGAGACCCCACAAAACAGAATATTCTAAAGAGACTGGACACTCGTTGCCTCTCAATGGAGGCAGAATAGTCCTCTGAAATGTTGATAAACTTCTACCAGAGTACACAGTGCTACAACCTAGAAGACAGCCATCTTTGGACTCATTGCTGTGAAAATCTGAAGTGATCTTAATAATAAAATGCGTGTTTGTGGAATATCTTGTGATCATTCTAAAACAATGTGTTTGTGTAATTCATGAATTATAACTGTCAAAACCACATTTTTAAGGAATTCAAAATACAGCTAACTGTTCAGTGGTTTAAATCATACTTCATAACAGAAGGCAACAAGCAGAAACAAAATCACCATATTCATACCATAGCACCTGTTCAAATTGGGGCATTATAAAACATGAAGTTAGGTTAGGTTCAATACTTGGTCCACTGCTTTTCCTTATATATATCAATAACTTATCACCAACCATTAATTCTCAGTCTATGCCCATACTTTCTGCAGATAATACTAACATTATCATTTCACATCCAGAAACTGAGTGTTTCCAAATCAGCATGAATGAACAAATCAATTAAAGGCAATAAACTCACAATAAATTTTTACAAAACAAATTCCATGAAATTTTATACTACCAACAAAAATTGTGTTAATCTAGGTATAGGGTATAAATTAAGCCAAGGATGTAGAAATGTGACAGCATAAACAATTTGTGGACCAAACAATTTAGTTGTTTCATTTAGCAGTATGTTAGTCCCAAAAGTTTGGTATTATCAGTGGGAAAGAGCAAAATGAGAATTCGAAGGCTTACCTGATGCCAAAACAATGTTCTTCTTAAATTCAAACTATACTGACGCACTTCGAATTTTCTTATTTCGTATTTTTCTTGCTTACGCACAGACAGGAAAGCACTTGCATTTGAATTGCAATGTCACCAACAGTTACGTATTTAATTTCTCGCCTGTTAATGAAACTTTTTCGTTACAAAAATACAACTTGACTTTACGTTTCATAAAAGGTATTAATATCACTCCATAAAGACGGAAAAAATATTCATTAATCAAAACCATATGAACACTTACGTGATAAATGATTCTTGAAAATTCCTACCGGACTGGTTCCATATTGTGTGAAAGCAGCACGTGGCCGGTAAAGTGAAGACGTACGGTAAATATTTGGGAATTGTACCTGAGGTTTTTTAGGCTGAGAGTCCAAAGATGGTTGTCTTTTGGGTTGTAGCACTCTTGATTCTAGCTTATCTCTGGCTTACTCTTTCTCCCCTCTGGTGCCCTGAAAAGGTCTATTTATTGGCTTCATCTCCCCTCCTGGTCTCATGGCCTGATCCTCCTAACCCTATGTAAACAATCCACATCCTAATCCTCCTCAGCCCAGAAGAAGGTGGCAGCAGTTCCAAACCTGTTCTTTTTGTCTCATACTGAAGACCTGAAGCTGCCCTGTCATTTATGGCACATAATTTAGAAACACCTTGCATATAATTTTACATGTTTGTCTTATGCACATGTAACTTGGTATCTCTCTGATAGAACAACACTGAGAACATTATTAATCAGAATACTGGAACTTACAAGGCAGAAACAAGTATGAAAATTATTGGAAAAACCTGGAGAAAGAGGAAGAAAAGAACCAGATATGCAGAAAGAGTAAAGTTGCAAAGCCATTTTATGTGAATGGGATGTTTCTATTTCAATGCCTTGTCTCATAAAAATGTACTGGGATGCATAATTACCCTGTGAGTGGTCATGATACATTCATTTTGAAAACAGAAGCATTAACTACAGACAACAGTCCTACAAAACACCTCCATCACTGAGATTAATACATACTGTACTGTAAGATCCACCTGAAAAATGCAAAATCAAATTCCATACAAAAATAGAGACAATATAACTCAACAATTATTTGGTCAAACATATTCATATCTTGTTGCAGAAAATTAAAAATGAAATTGAGACTAGAAACTTGTAATCAGGACAGCATAGGTGGTCACTAGGACAAGACTTGAATCCAGAATCAAATATATTTCTCCAACTGATGATGGTCAATAAAGACATCGAAACACATAGTGAATAATTCATTTCAGTAATAATGCACCTACACAATTGATACTGTTGGATTTGACAGTTCTTTTTACATATTCCTTACTAATTACACAAGAGAATGCACTGGCTTAAGATTAAATTACACAGTGCTACATCCTTTCTTGAGCAGCTGATATTGTCACATAAATAGTTTTAATAATTTCAATAAGAGAGTCATTAAATAGTCTGTCTGTATGTATCGTAGGGGTCTCAGTGGCCTTGTGCTGCTTGGTCACTGGGACCGTGGGTTCGAATCCCACTCAAGCCATGGATGTTTGTCCGTGTTGTGCTGTCCTGTGTACAGGTAGAGGCCTTGCGACGGGCCGATCCCTTGTTCAAGGAGTCCTACCAAATGTCCATAGAGTAAGCCAATGAAAAGTAGGGACCCGCAGCGCTCAGGCACTTGAAGAACGTGTCGTTCCCAGTATGTATTGTATCTGTGGGTCAGAGTGTAATGCTATTCCTCCTGCTTGGATCCACACCTGGAAATCCATTTACAAGTTTAAAAATTAGGTTCACATACTAACAGTTGGTTAGTAGTTCAACTATTTTAGTTATGAAACTTTATATATAAACCAAGCTCTTATGCTCTTGAGGATGTCATTAAAACATTAACCCCCAGGGATATTTGAGATACATCAAACAGAAAACAATATCAGCCTTAGAGATGACACACTTACCATGTGCAGCATGTTGCAAATGAGAAGACCGAGATCTGAGGGTTTCAAGGCAGCATGTATGAAGATGGCTGTCCTCTGGGCTGTTGCACCATGTATTGTTGTAGAAGTTCACCAGTGTTTCAGAGATATAGGACTGGTCAGACAAGGTACAACTTTAACTGGACCAGTGGAGCCTGATTGTCACCTTTTTCCACACTGGTCTGGCTAAGGTTCTACCTAGTTTGGTTAGCCCCATATCTCAAACTAATTATTTGTGCACGTCTTACTCATTGCCATGATGGAGACAGCAGCTCTTAAATATCACAAAACTGCTACCAGACTACGTGGTGCAACAACCCAGAAGTGAGCCACCTTCAAGGAAAAACACTGTACAAAAACTACAAAATTATAATAGAATATGTATTTTGATTCATAACAGCTTCTGAACAAGTAACATACGATGTGTAAAAGTCATTTCAGTTTTGATCTTCTTAACTTTATGGAATGTTTTATTACAAAAAACTTTTTTTTAAATTTCAAACAAAGAACACATCTGTTCACACATTTATTTATTGCTTTTTTATCATCTCACTTTAAAATAAGAATTATATTAAGCTATGTATTTACTACATGACATGTGATCACAGTGTACAGATTATTTGTTTGTTACATTCAACTAACAGAGAAAGGAAGAGAACCGACTGCAGCAAATTAAATTTTAAAAAATGCACAAATGTGCAAACACTTCAGAAGAGTTCAGTCACTGCTTATTACCAAGCTACGCGATTTCTTGGTTTTCAAGCACAGCACAAGGTTCTATTTTGCAATTGTCTTCGCCTCCTCTCAACATATTACTTTTATGTACAAAGGTTTTACCCGAGACAAACTTTTACCTTAACTCTATAGTGACAGACTGTCATTTAATGTTGAATACAGTTCCAAGGATATGCAGAGCTGAGGTAATTACAACTTCATCTGTACGAAGTTGCTGATGTGCTTAGAATTAATTATTTCATTTCAGGAGAATGTTTCTCCATTGAGAAACTTGAAGCAGTTGTTCTTTTCTACAATTTTGTGTGAGTGCACATTTTGACATTTTTTGCCTAACATAATTTTGATGTTAACCATTGGTATTTGGTTATAAATGAAGGAATCTATGAGCTGAGTTTCTCTGCACTTTTGTGTGCTATGTAAACAGTGTTCTCACAAAGCCATTAGGAGGGTAAGATTATATGTAATACAAATGCTATTTTGAAATACAGCTTTAGCCTGAAAACTAATAAGTTCAAATCCTGCCTAAGGAATCAATGTTTGTGTACATCATCATTGTATTCATCACCAATTTGTGGCTATCTAGAAATATCCCTCAAACTGCAGTTCCTCTTGGTGTAATTTTCTCCAGCCCCTTGTCACTTCATCCCTCTAGGTCAAAATATTATCCTCAGAACTGTTGCCAAAATGTTGACAAACCTTCAGCAATCAACACGGCTTATCCCAAAATGCTGAAGTTACAGATTAAAAGACTTATGACTGAAATATTGGGAGGTGATTTTCAATACTGACAACGGCCTGGGAAAAATTATACAGCAAGAAAGAAAAACAGTATTTACAATTTCTGTAATGTTCATTACCTGGACAAGTCAAACAAATGATGTCAGTAACAGCTTCAAACATGAACTGCCCATTTGGAAAAATCAAGTCACACTTTAAGACTGGCTACAAGTATTAAGCTTGCCAACAGTTGAGGGTTGCTGTTCCCTTTCTTGTCTAGTCAGACATCATCTTGAATATTGACCGAGGAAGCTCTCTAAAACACATAATTATGTATGCATGCGCACACACACACTCTCTCTCTCTCTCTCCGCAAATTCATTAACAAACAAGTATTAAAAAACACATTACACCTATCCCTCAATTCTTTATTTACAAATTTCCAATTTATTAATTTTCACTACATGAAGAAAAAACCTTCATCCAATGGCCGAGCATCAGCTTTGTGAGTAACAAACACAGAGGAATAGAGAAGTACACAGCACATGGAAAATGTGAGGCTGACTAAATTCTCTCAACCACCAGCTCCTCCCAATCTGGTTGTGAATGATTTGTTATACACGCTGATTCTTGATTATCATTATATGTACAGTAATTGAAGTTGTTAAATTTTTAAGGTTTCTTTGTTTATGTATGTTCTGATGTTTATACTGTTAACTACAGGGACTGCTGTACAATGTAAACATTTGATTTAACACTTCAATTGTGCCTTACAGGGTAAAATAGGTAATAAGTATCATAAAAAAGCAATACTGTTATAATTTTTATGACATGCTTAAGGAGTAAAAAAAATGTTGGATAGTTTTTCTTGGAGTCAGGAACCAGTCACAATTTGTCACATGGAAATTAATGAGAATTTCATTTTCAATTTACAAATTTTCATCTTACAAACACTTCATTGCATGACTTACATTTCTAAATTGAGGGATCAGTGTAGAGTAAAAAGTTACTTTAAGAGAATTATGTTTTTAAAATATACACATAAAATAAATGAAATCTGATAAAATATTCATAAAAACTCATTGCCTGTAAATAATCTTTCTAAAATTGCATTAATCTTCCAGTCTGTATGTTATTATACACTGCTACACTTTCACAGACTTATCAAATCCATGTACTACCATTGTGCACTTATGGGAAACAATATGATACACCCACCCACTTCTGTTAGCAACCAGAAACATTCAGATGTTCATATACACTGTAATACTACTGGCTTATTGTGGAAAACCAATTCTGTTGTTTGTTATATATCTGAGCCCTGCTGCTACATGTGTCCATTCAATACCAAGCTCTATGCCATACGCGAATTGTTATATTGAACCACGCACAAAGACTGTCAAAATTTTTACACATGAAAATACTGTTTATAAGATCTCCGGTTGTGGCCACATGCCCTTAATTCTGTTTGATGCAAAATGTTAAAGGAGAAACAGATTTCATATGCAATAACAAAAATTTAACGAAGCTTTTTTTAAAACAAATTCAAAGTCTATGTGACCAATCAAAAATCTATTGAAACATATGCAAAAATCATAATATTTCGTTTTATTGCTGAATGCACATAAACATATTTCCATGTAAAAACGAAGTATGACACTCTGCACTCATAAGAGCCAGGTTTGTTGGTTTTTAATTGCCTCTGCCAAGAAAAGCTCTCTTTAAAACAAAAAGAAGGAAATATCTCAGAGTCCAGTGATCAAAATGAGTGATCCAATGTAGCGACTCAATTACAATAAGCATTATAAAGTCACAGAAAATGCAATGAATGTGAGTGTTGGAAGTTCCGATTTTTACAGTAACGATGAACCACATAACAGTAGGTAGCCAGCTGTTTTATCACTAAATTCAAGAGATCAATAAGAACTACTTCAGTCTCAGAGGAATTATGTCATTGTCACAAAGCACAATGTTAAAAACAAGCGAGTATCATGTATACATAACAGGGGAAGAATACACTTTCTCCGACAAGACTAATTTTAACTAACCACGTTTCAATCATTAACTACATTTTTGATACCCACGATGTACATTAGTAAGTGCACGGTGCTGTGTCGTCTACCTTACAACATTCCCAATTTAGCAGCTCTTTATTGTAATGCATTTATTGTTATATAGCTAGCACCTTTGCTTAATTTCATTATGGGCTGTGCAAAAAACACAGAAGAATGTCTTGCCTAAATCATTGTTCAATGATTGTCAAGAGGCTGACACTACCACCAAACTGGTCCAGTCAGTATATTTTCAGAGTTCTGTACATTGGCATGGACCTCACTGCAAGCACCAACCGCTGGAAGGAACTGTATCAGTCTGCGATGTCAGTGTGATCTTTACTGCCAGCATCTTTCGACTGAAGTGTGAAGCCATTGGCCATACGCTGATAGTGTGGTTTCCAGGAACTGCCAGGACGACTGTAGTCCAAGTGGTCATATTCCAGGTCTACAAACATCATATATGTTTAATTCATTGACCAAAAACTATGAGAACAGACACGCACAATTGGAGCTGGACGTAACAAATGCTGTTCCACGCGCATTTTAAAAGTTAAATCATATAACGTGCTTGTTTCTATGGCATGCTGCCCCCCCCCCCACCCCCCAATATATCTAGTCAGCTTCCCCTGCCCCTCCTTCTGTTTGATCTCATCGTACAAATGCTCCACCTTCCGATCTTCTTGAAGATCCTCAATACTGTGATACACGTTCACATTCGGGTTACCTGCATCTGCCTCACGATTCTTGGTAGAAGTGGGATGATCATATGTCAATCCATATGCCCCTGCAATGCCAACATATGTAATTATGCTCCCTAGTAAGAAGTCAAAACATGATAACGCTGGTCACGTGCATACGCATACAATTCATGGAAGAAATAACTATAAATTTATTAGAAAGCGTATAATACTGGACAGCGGAAAAAATGTAATTGGTCAAATTCTCGTGAACAGGACAGGATTGCTACGATATGAAAACATCTCCTAACTTATTATATTTGAATATACAATTATCACACATGCAACTGGTACACTTCCCTGAATGTTTGCACAAAAACAAAATTAATTTAGTTACTTGGGAATCATGTGGAAAAATCACAGTGACTGCAAATCTTTTTCTTTTCAGAAATATTTACACACCACACTGGACTGGTAGTACTAGATACTAGATTTTTGAACGATCGATGCGATAAAACGATAGTTCGAGGAACGATAGAAGCGGGAAAATGTAACATTATTTTATATGGGATGTATCCGGGACCGAACAAAACGGACGATGCATCCGGGAAAACAATAGTTCGGGGAACGACGGATAGAGGTTTCACTGTACAAGCAATGCTCCTGCAGAGTACATTAGCAGCAGAAGCAAATCTGACTGAAAAGACTGCTGTTAGCATTGTTGGGAATGCGTGCTACGCAAGCAAGAAGCGCGCACACGTGATCTGTTTTGACTCACACTGATCACAAAAATTCCTCATGGGAGAGTCAAGCTCTGATCATGTTAAGCACCAATTACAGAGGCAGACAAATGTTTCAAAGAACGAAATGAAAGCTTTAATTTCATTCCTCTACGTTTTTGTACAAAAAACACTAAATTAATTCAAATTATGAGCTAGATTTTACTGTTGCAATATGTATGCTACGTATTTTGGATGGTGGCACGCTGTGTACATCAGACGATGCTGAAGGGTTAAAAATAAAACATTGCAAGTGAATTAAAAGAGGCTAAGATGGTTTGAATACATAAATACAGGAGTACATTATTCTTTTTTCTAGAAAATAAAATTAGATGGTAGAAAGCAAATGCCGATGAAGATCTACAAGTCAGTGACTAGATAAGGTGAGAAAAAATGCTGAAAGGAAAGTGAGAAATTACTGAAGAGAGGTCCTGAATGATTAGTAGTGGATATGAAAGTGTGTCTGTGCCCTACGCGATACAGAGGAAAAAAAAAAAAAAAGTATACTACACAGGTGCATGTGATCTGAATAAACAACGTTTATGTACCTTTGTTACTGATATCATCATCATCTTCACTGCAACCAGTGCCCAGCTTCTGCCGCTCCAGGTTGGTGTTGTTCTTGCTAACGCCAAGATCATTACGGATCTTTGTCTGGACATTGTTCAACAGCAGGTTCGTTCCATCATCTCCCTTGGAAGCTGGAGTCTGGTATGAATACACCGGGTTGTCAAAGTGGTGTCGATCTGCAGACAAATCACTCACACAGTTTCATATAATAATTCAATTAGGCAGCCAATATATTCACATAACTATGAAAACAATATAACATACCTATATATCATTTTAGAAAGGCTGAAGCATGATAAAAATGAAGGAAAGATAATTTTTAAGAATGCTGAATTTAAATAACTGTAAACCCAATAGCTTTTTCATAGGTGTTCGTACTGCCACTGAAGATGGCAAACAGTTGAAATATATGGGGCATGTAAAGTAAAATAATATTGTCCTCGTTAAATACGAGTATGACGGTATTTTAAAATACACACTGATATAGAGATGTACAAAGAACTGGATCTTCACACTTTGCATTGGAATGTCAAAGCAGACTTGCAACTCAAGGTGGTGCACACACTTGGCAACACTGAGGCAGGCTGGTGTCAAAATAAGATAACCTAGGTTCTATAATTTAAGCTGTCACCAACCGATAGCAG
>NW_019060061.1:321042-341020 GCF_000696155.1 Zootermopsis nevadensis
TCAAAATTTTTGCCAACAAATTTTTACTTAAAGTAGGTGTGAGGCTATGGGCTGGATTGAACAGGACCAGGTTATGGTCAAATGACAGTGTACAGGTACCCCTTGATTTACGCTGGGGATGCGTTCCTGGACGAACCAGCATAAACGGAATCGGCGTAAATTGAAACTTTTATAATGTAAATCAATGGGAAGTCAATGACATGCGTTCCCAGCACCCAAACACGAGTAATATAATGACATTACATTTAAAGATCTGAAAGAACATAAATAAAATAAAGGGAATTTAAAAAAAAAAAATTATACACTTACAATCGGCAATTCGTCGGTCCCCGCGATTGACTGCGATTCTTTCACGTGATTGGTGTGTACAGTCATCTCTGCTGTCATGCGATAGTTGCATTCATGTAAGACGTTGACCTATAGAAAATCGCGTAGTAAAAATAACCCCGGTACCTCCGCAGAGATTAAATTAGTCCTTTGAAAGTTTAAAGTGCCAGGAATGAAACTGCATAAGAGCAAACTTGCATATTCAAAAGTTTGCATTTCAGAAACACCTTTTACTGATTCATCGATCTCATTGGAGCAAATTTGCATTAACGAAACATACGTAATTGCAGAGATGACTGTATTTATAATTTTTATTCAAAATGAGCGATGTAAGAATTACGATTTAGTATAAGAATCAGTATGAGATACATTGTAAGACATTATAAATAATAGTAAAATATTTTTTTTTCACTTTTTGACTTTCTTGTTTCAAAAGCGGCGCAAATCGAGGGCTACCTGTACTGTGACAGTAGTTATGAAAGTTCAGTTTCATTAACCGGTAATTTCACAATTACCTAATTAAGCATAAAGTCCTGTGCTATGCCACAGAATTAGTTAACACAGGTCAACAAGACTTAACCCTGGCGATGATGACAAATGTTGATCACCTCTGATAAGTGAAGGTGTCTGTCACTTAAGACTGTAACAAATTTTGATACAGGCATAGCAAATCACAGTAACTGAAAAGTCCTAACCAGACCGGATATAGTTAATTTGACAGAACAAAAACATGACCGGGACAGTGCATATACACATACAACATCCAATATAACCAGACCCACACTGACCTGTCACATGGTGGCAGTCAGCACCATTCTTGCAGGTGCACTTATCAAGACAATTTGGTCCGTATGTTCCAAGAGGACATGGATGTTCACAAGTGAGACCAATGTAGCCCGCCCGACACACATACTCACCAGTAACGTGGTCACACGTCCGGTTCCCTTCACAATGAAACAGGTATTTAAAACAATTACATGTGGAAAACAATTCAAAGAGATTCAGTGTACCTCAATACATTTAGCACAGAAACATCTGTAGACACAGAATTGAGAACTTTCACTACAAAAAATAACTGATGAGAACAATGGAATAAGTCTGTATTGCTGGTAGAGTAAATGCCTCATCCTTGGAACTCTCTCTCACAACACTCACCACTTAATTAATCAAACTATAATTATCATGCAATAAACAACACACGAAAACACAACAGACCAAAGCATGCTGGCTCTACGCAATTACCTGATCTTCATCACATGACCACATGAATTAGTTTAATTGGTTTCCTTTCTAGTAAAAAGTAAAAGCTAGGATAATGCTTTAACACTCAGGTATTAATCAGCCCAATTAGTTCGTGCTTTCAGACATTTCTTAAAGAAAAACTGCATTTTAAAACAACAAACATTATAACTTATAAATAAATCCACACACATGAATCATTTTAATACTGAACTGCATGAGAACGTCCATGGAAATTTCAGTACTATTTACATTTATGCTACTCGCACACCATTCTTATAACATAATCCAACTTCCTGGCATTGGATCAAACTCCTGAGCCTCCTATGAATTGGATTTTCTAATCTCCCATATTTATATTTTTGATAAATTTTGTCAAGAGTGTTTGAATATAAGCTGCACTCTTATCAACATTTTCAGAAAGTACTTTGGTTTTAACAATATTAAAAAAACTGTATTTCCTCAATTTTATGATACACTTTTTTCACATTCAATAATTTATGAAACTGGGGCGCATCTCACATTTGATGGTGTCTAATAATCAATATAGTATCTTTTTCCTGCAAACCTGTTATGAAGTCGAGGATGCATCTTAGAACGAAGGAAATACATTACACTACATTTAGATCAAAGTAATATGGAAGTAGCCTCATGGTTTGACCACTGTGCTCTTGAGGGATGGGATCTATAACAGTCCAGTTTTTTTATAATTTTCTCCTTATAATTTATATTATTTCTCTCAAGTAACTCCTGAACTGCTAATTCCTTATGCCAAATTTGGAGGTTTGTTCACTTGCATAGAATGATGTGGAGCACAATCTATAACACTATTAGAGAGTCTGTTGGAAGACTGGAATCTAGCATTTCATCAAACAGTACGGTAGGTCTGGATTTCGTTTTTTAATGTGAAAATGTGTCAGGATAGGCTAAAACTACGTATTACATAACGCATTCAAAGAAAAATTACAGCATACACTGTACAAGCAAACACAACATGGCAGAGAAAGCACTGATCATTTCCCACTCAACACATAAATTCGTTCCTTCCCCACCACAATAACTTAAATTAGTTTGCATACTTTCTGCATTTAAATGAAATGTAGCTGAATAGCAGATACTCAGTTAATTCCATCAATCAAAGCTACACAACCTCAACAGCTGATACCGCATAGTACAACTGATTATCAAAATCGACATATATGAAAGGAACTGAACATTGTAAGTGGATAAGCACATGTACCAAATGTCCCACTCACCATATATCATATCAGGGCACTTCTCCTTGCAGCCGAGCCCATAATAACCCTGTTTGCAAGGTGCGCTGCAGTCTTCTCCCTCCCAACCACGTGCACACGCACAGTGTCCAGTCACTGGGTCACACGAGCTGTTGTTCTGGCACTCGCACACGCTGCCGCAATCTTTTCCGTAGCGCCCTGGCGGACAGCGCGTCTCACACTGTACCCCACCCCACTCAGGCTTACACAGACATGCCCCGGTCACGGGGTCACAGCCGATGCTATTGTCATCATGACAGTTGCACACGAGGCTGCACTCCAGTCCAAACCATCCAGACTCACACTTCCGCTCACACAACTCACCCATGTAGCCCGGGGCACAGGTGCATGTCCCTTGAAGCAGAGCACAGTTGTTAGTATGGCAGCACAAAATCACATCTCTGAGGAAAATAAGTCTCATGATTCTGTTGTCCAAGCCAACATCTTAATTTTTGTTTTTACTTTCAAGAACCTGGTAACTCCTGCTCATGCCGGTGCACAAGATAAAACTCTCCTGCCTGATGCCAATGACAAAAAAGGTTTTACTCTACCACTCAACTGCAAAACAAACTGCCTAGACTCTGCTCCAAAATGTTTGCCACAAATTAATAATTTTGTGGAATGTTTCAAACCCTGCCTATTTCTAACAGACAAGAGGTTTTGAGAGGAACTTATGACCCCTATGTTCTTCTGATACTTCTATCTATATGGTCTGACTAGCAAGAGCAATGAATTAATAATCATAGTAGTCAGTGATTTATTTCTGTACATAGTTTCCACTAGTACAGATTCAGACTATGTTATGTTTATCTAACATAACCTCAAAATTTCACACAGCCATCATATTTCTAACTGTGAACACATAAACCATGTCTTATACACAAAACTGGTAGGTATGATTATAATTTAATACCATGCAAATTTCACATGCCAAATTCCATTCATTCATTCATCAGTTACTGCCATCAAACAGATAAATATAGATTTTACATGACTACCATGTTGTTTTACATTCTACAGAAAGATTAACTAACAATGAGAGGTGGAGATGTTGCAGAGGAGCTTTACCACATTTACAGCAATATGTTCAGCCTGACAAAGCTCATCTGACTGACAGTATTTTCAAGAAATAAAACTAATAAGAATTAACATGTTATGTACTGAAAGCAAACTCCTGTGCTTATATAATTCAAATCTAACCTCACTCCAGAAGTACTGTCATTTCGAAAACCATCAGGTATTTCTACCATAACCTATACCTATATATAAAGAATTTCACAATTTTAACACGTAAGTATTTAGATATAGCAATTACTGTAACTGCTACAGGGCAGAATAATTTTCAGAAATTAAACCAACAGGAGGCACAAATATTTCTGCCATCAAATGATGCAGCTGACTGGTTATCACTTATACCTGAAGGTCCTGAGTTCAAATCTTGGCCCAGAGATTGGTTAACCTGAAAGAGGTTTTTGTGGTTTTGCTCAACCCTCCAGACACATGTTGGGATAATATATTAAAAGAGGCCACAAATGCTACCTTTCACATCTATTCAAACTGAAGTTACGTAACCTAGGCAAATAAAGTAGCATTATAAAATAAACCAATAACCAATCACACTTTTGCTGCTATTGCTAGACACCAATTCAAAATGGTGGATTCTTTTACTGACACTGAAACTAGTCTTCATAGTATAAGGGTAATTTTTATGAAGATTTTTTTACCCAGTAAATTCATGAAATTATGTTTATTATATACAGAAGATTCTCTGAAATGTTGCCATTCATAGTCTATATTTAAATTATATTTAACACAATGATTTTCAGGTATTTATAAAAAATGTTTTCTAATAATTTAATTTCACTGAAATGAAACTCCTGCTAGAGCTATGACAACATATCTGTATGTTTAAAATATAATTAGCTAAGTGATTAAATAAAAACAGACATCATCTTACCAGGATTTCTCTTCTTCAGAAAAAAAAAGAGAGAAATATGAAGTTAAGCTCCAGTAATAATTTTTGGAAACCAATTTGTGTAGGTAACAAAATTGTGAAAATTATCATATGTACTCCAACAATTTATGCTACTAATTAATTCATGCATTGCTATTTTGTGTTGAAGATATTTGTATGTTTATTTTCTTCTGATGATTTGTGCACTCTTAATTTTTTGAAAATGGAAGACACATTTCAAGCATGCAGATGTCTGTTGAAAAGACAAAAAAAAAAAATTAATGGTATAGTGATACTTCCATGTAGCATATTATGCTTATGTTTTCTTTTGCAATCTATCAGTTAACTACTGAAATGAACTGGTTTATGAAAACTGTTCTATTAATCATGGTACCAACTTACTGACATTTCTTTAACTTCAATTTCACAAGTAAATCTAAATGTTATAATTTATTTCCTAAAATATTTAGAAGTAAAAATTCTGTGGAAGGGGAAGTGTACAAATTTTGCAAACAATATAGCAGGCCTAATCTGGCTAATGGAGGCCACCAGAGATAAGCTAAGTGGGTCAGCAGGTTCCATAAGTATAAAGCTAGGGTACCATCCAAGCTGGGTGTGATGGTAAATTACAGAGAGCAAAGAAGTGCCACCACCTGAACAAGGCAGAAAGAAATTGTTAAGAAAATAAACACACACCATTTTGGGGGTTGCACGCTGCATTGTTGAGACACCTGCATCGCGAGTTGCAATCCCAGCCGTAGAATTTCTCATTGCAAGGTCGATCGCACTGCTGCCCTTCCCAGCCTGTGAGACAACATTCCCCCATGTGCTCCTCACAAACATCAAGAACAATAAAAGCCAAAATAAAAAAGGAAAAAATAACAACTAAGGTGGGAAAAACATGAAGAGTTCATTCTACAAACCAAAATGTCTTGTAAGTAAAGTTCCACAAATGCTACCAACCTAAAAATGTGTCGCATGGAGGTGCAGGGTTGCATGGGATGAGTAATACATGCAAGATCTGACTTTGGCTTGAATGAAGTGTTAATAAATTACGAGCAAAATGTTTGTCCTCTTTAGATAATTCTTTTTCTCAGTTTTTAAACGTTATTTATGCTTTAGCAGAATGCCTATTGGATGTTGTGTCCATCTGCCTAGAAATTCAGCAGAGATCATGTTACCTGTCGTCAGACAGAACACTAAATAAATAAAATAAAATAAGTTTCAAAATTTCTGTGCAGAATTCACACCATGAGCAACTGGAAGCAGATACTGAAACAGGTAGACTGTGATATTTCAAAGAGAAAGCCTCACGATATAGTCAGATGGCCACAACTAATCTTGATGCCTACGGTAAATTGTCATTATGAGAAAAAAGCTCTAACGTACAATGTATAATAAGCCTGTGCCAGATGACCACTGAGACAAAGTGAGAAATTTAACACCAATCTAGGTCATATGTGGGGAATCAACACACAATGGAGCTTTAGCCATGCACAAATTAGAATCCCATTCATTGGGAATCAAAACAGCATGCTCTATCGTCGGCAAGATGATGGGAGACTTGAAAGATACTGGTAGTGGAATGGGAATTTAATGGCTGCTGAATCAAATACTGCTCATGTTGACTGACTGAAAATCCTTACAATATAAGCACAGTACTTAAGAACTCATACAGAAAAGTTCTCAATAACCATTTAGAACTGAATTTAATATTAGTTTTTGTGCAATATTGGTCCAGAAGAATGAAGATTTCTGTTCAGGTCACGTGGAGGTATTTCACAGGAACAATTCTACTTTTGTGTGCAATATGTACCAATATTTCAATAAAAGCAAGAAACTGTTAGTGGATGAAAAAAAGCATTTGAGCAATGTGGAAAGCTGAATCACCCATTTCACTATCTTTCTTCTCCCAGTTAAGCAATAAATTCTCTTTAACGAGGCAGAACCTGCATCTCAGGACTACAAAAAGCAATACATTTAAATAAAGAATAATACATTTGTATGTGCTATTAACTTTTGTATAATTGTGACATAACAAGCTCCAAGAGGTGCGAATCCTCCAGAATTTTGCCAAGCAACAGTTACACGGATATTCACGACACAAAGTGCGTTAGAGTGTACCTGACAGCAAAGTAATATACTAACCACACGTGCCAGATCGTGCATTACTCAAAAAATGACAATGTGTGGTGGGAGTTGCATCAGCGTTAATATACGAAACAACAAACTGCAGTTAACCCTTCTGCATAGGAAGATTTAATCTGCTGCAAGCAGCACTTCCTAGTCCATGCCATTTAGAACTGATGAATTTCCATGAATGTTTACGCGATGCAAAATCAATACATCCTATCAATAAAAAAATACCAAACTTTGACATTCATCTTGAAGGTTATGCAAGTAGAATTCATATTGCTGAAAGACTGTGTGAGATAGAAGCACAAAGCAGAAGCTGTTGCCCACTTGCACAGCACTGGATAGTTAGTGGCAGTGCATTGCATGGCACTCCATGCTGAAGGGTTAAGACACCTAACGTGCAAGACAACGCTCACCAACCTCTACTAAGTGTTATTTGCTTGCTCAGTTACTTTCACATGATTCTGCCGCCAGGCAGTATTAATTATCCATATAAATTAGAAGATGTCACTAACACTGATTAGACTATGACTTTACAGTCGAAACAGCCGCGAATCTGACAGAGGTCTGTCCTAACTACGATTTATACTTATCTATTTGCTGTACAGTATAATGAGTATCCCACTCCGAGAATTGCTCTGTAATTTGTGAGTGCTATTCCTGATATCCAGTCGCTCAGGAAACACAATCAACTGATCAAGTTTCTGCACAGACAGTGTCTCAGAAGAGACTTCATGAACAGACTGACATTGCGTATGCATCTCTCTCTGGAGCACAGTATTTAAAAAAATTACTGCGAACCCTTTGAGGGGTGACAGACACAGAATGAAGGCATTCCTCCACATACCGGAGAGCAATGTAGTGACAACTTCTTCATGCACTAGAATTTTAAAAGTACATGTAGCCAGCGCCAGTCCACAAACCAACATGTGAACTGTGCTGCCAAAGTAGAACATACCTCTTGCCATAAAATGTATCTGAGTTAAGGAGCTACAAGATATTAGAAAATAAATAAATTTCTTTACAGTAAAAGTTAAATCACATAAAGGCATAATCTGAATACAGGTTGGCACAACCATGAGCTCACCCGCCGTGCAATTGCAGCGTCCATTCTCACTGGAGCACTTGGCACCATTCTTACAATTACATCTCTGAGCACAGTCTTCACCAAACGTGCCACTCGGACACAATTCACTGCAGTCCGTACCCCGATAACCTGCGAGGCGAAGAAAAATAATGAAAATGTATCAAGTGACCATTTACATACAACTTCTGGAATACTTTATCATATCCACTTTCTACGTACAGAACCGAAATTTCCAACATTATTAGCGCCATCAAAGTAGGCATCATATTCCTATTCAACTTTACTGAGCCACATAGCTCAGTCAGTACAGTGATTGGTCGGATGATCAAGATTAGATCCCCGACAGGGACAGAAGATTCTCCTCTAACCTCTGCATCCAGATTGGCTTTGGGGCTGACCCAGCCTCCTGCCCAATGGGTACTTGGGGCCCTTTCCCCCAGGGGTAAAGTGTGGCCAGGGTGTGATGCTAACCACTCACCCCCACCTAGTGCTGAGGTCAAGAATGAGTTGGAGCGAGACCGCCTCTCACCCCGAGTGTCTACATGGTGCATAGTGGGATAGCTCTAGTTTTCACTTTCTTTTACACAACTTCAGCATATAAGTCTGCCAATTACATACCTGCTGCACAGATGCAAGTCCCATTGACAGGTGAACACTGTGCATCATTCTTACAATTGCAGGTGTTATGGCAGCCCTTTCCATACGTGTAGAACGGGCAGGGGCGAGAGCACATCTTTCCATCCCACCCAGATTTGCAGTCGCACTCTCCAGTCCATGGATGGCACCTGCAACCCAAAGCAGCATTCACACTGTCAAGCTCTTAAAAGAGATATCTCTTATTTTAAGGCAAGAGACACCACACAACATATATCTGAGTTCTTATGAATCCCCATAATTCGAACCATAAAGTAAGTTGTCTATTGCCTATAGCTGATATTACGTCTAACCATTTTAGAGACTGGCTCTGTCTACAGCTTCAGGTAAGAAACGAGGAAATTAAATACCTACTCAGACTCCAAAATGTTGCAGGCGCAAATCTCAACCAGAGACAATCCCCAGGGAACGTTCTTACATCATAATATGAGTCCAGTGGCACTACAGGACAGATTATTGGTTCCGTCCCTGACTTTTCAAATGCAAATAAAAAATTAAACTGCAACAAATCAGAACTCACATGTCTGTATTATCAACATTGCACTGACACACTGACAGGCACTGCGGCCCAAAGAGTCCATCGGGACAGGCTCGTGTGGAACAATTACGTCCCTTCCAGCCCTGTGTGCACGCACATGTCCCATTCACTGGGTCACATGTTGCTCCATTCATGCAGGTACAGTTGTAAGAACAGTTGGCACCAAACTTTCCCTCTGGACATGACTGCAGACACTGTAAACAAATCAACAATTAAAGATATCCGTCTTCTGGGTTATTGCGCTGTGTAGTCTGGTCGATGTTAACCAACGTTTCAGAGGTCATACTGCCTCCGTCATCAGGGCGATGAATATGCCAAAGGGTGTGAGGAGCTGGATTTATAGGCCGGGAGGTGAAAGGTGTAGCCTGCCCCGAGCCAATGGGAGCAGGTATGGGAGTGGACCAATGGTAGCACGTGGGCGAGAGTGGGAGAGGGAGAGAAAGTAGAGAGAGAAAGGTGAGTTTGGTTGTGTGGATAAGGGCCCTGAAAAGGGCAGAGTTAGTGGTCTGGTTGGTTCTGGCGGCGCACTCTTGCTCGCTCTCGGAGTCCTCGGAGTGTGTGAATAATTAAGCGTCTGTAAACATGCTCACTGTCGCAAGGTAATTGTATGGCAGTGGTGGTGCTCTTAGCAAATGAATTATTATTAAATATTACCCTGAAGAAGATTTTGGTCAAAGACTGTTATTTTATTTGAAGCCCAAATTAAATTATTAAATTATTAAATATTAAAATGACTATGAACACTGTAGACGCTTTCAAACTTTCATGGTGATTCACAGCTAACGTGGATCCTGGTTCTGATAGACGGCACCATACAGATGTAAGGCTGTACTGCTGACATTTTGGAGACTTTCAAGGACACAGGGCTCCAAAGGGCAGCTATTGGTATAAATACAATTGGCAGTTGTATCACTCATGACATCTACCCAGATGATGAAGGCAGACAGTTTCCAGAATAGATTTTAACTCAATCACCAACCCCATAGTATAAAGGAAATAAGTTCCATATTCATATAGTAAATGTCTATTATACAGGGTGATTCAAAAAGGAACTTTACAACTTTGAAAGTGTATAGAAATCTATTCAGAAGGCTTACAGAATCGGTTGAGGTGTCATTTTGTAGCAAAATAAATCAAGTTTTACCTCAAACAGTCATTTTGATTCGATGTGATTGTCATTGGTGATACTGCAGACATCCCACCTGAAATCAATTTCTTGCCAAACACGATCCAGCATATTCGGTGTCACTTCTGCAACTGCGGCGGTGATTCGAGCTTTGAGCTCAGTGAGATTGGCAGGTAAGGGTGGAACATACACACGATCTTTAATGAAACCCCATAAGAAAAAATCGAGAGGTGTCAAATCTGGAGAACGAGGTGGCCATGCTATCGACTCTGTTCGACCAATCCACCGACCTGGGAAATGGTTATTGAGGAAATCCCGGACTTCTGTGAGGTAGTGAGGTGGTGCGCCGTCTTGCTGGAAGTGAACGCGTCCTTTTTGGTCATCTTCGTCTAACTTCGGTATGAGGAAATTTTCGAGCCATTTTCAAATGCACAGCCGCTTGCGCTCGCGGTGACGTAATTCGGTACTACAGCACAACGTGAGTCAAACTTGATTTGTTTTGCTACAAAATGACACTTCAACCGATTCTGTAAGCCTTCTGAATAAATTTCTATACACTTTCAAAGTTGTAAAGTCCTTTTTGAATCACCTGGTATATTCCAAATCATCAAAATTAAGTCACCGTAGGTAAGCAGGAAACTAATTTAAAAAATAATTTGCATATTATACAACATAATTTTGAGGAAATAACATGTAAAAGGGGAAAGAATGGAATCATATCCTTTTAAGCTCTAGCAAAGTTCTTGACAAAAATTTTTTAAAGAAGGCTTTTAGATTTTACAATGAGGCATGACTTGTAGTGAAAAGGAAAAAGAATGGTTAGAATCACTTTGCATTATATGAAGGCTCCAGTAACTGAGGTCAATTATCATTTACTATACTTAGGTAGACAAAGAAACCTCCCACATGGGGGAGACCAAGGCTCAGTTTGCGCTGTTGTGCCATAGAAAGAAAGAATACTTGGGAATGGTTTTTGCCAGTAAATTATGACGACGACAACAACATTACTGCTGCTACGAGCATCACCACTGCTGTCACTGCTGCTAATGTCTCCTTATTAACATTCACGCTCAACTACAATTACAGCACTGGGTGAGGTGTATTAACCACAAACTTCTTTGCTACATAATAACCATCTTTCTTCCCTTCATTTATTATTCATTATATTACTGAATATTAAACACATACGAGTCAGCAAAGATACTGTGTATAACCTACACTCCTTAGACTGAAATGTTGCAGTGATCAACTTAACGTTCGTCAACGACTGGATCACCACATGGCAATGCGTACTCACCCTGTCTCCCTGAAAGCCTGGCTGACACTCACACTGTCCTGTGATGTGATGACATGATGCCCCATTGTAGCAGTCGCATATCAGGTTACAGCCCTCACCCCAAGTTCCAGCTGGACACCGGTTAGCACACACGATGCCCTGCGACAAAATTACGCACTCTGATGCAGTGATTACCGTCTCTCCTCCTTTGTGTCATGCAGGTCTTGCGTCTGAGGACACGTGGTGTTCTCTCCGACTAGTTTTGGTAAACATTTCATCACGTGTGCACACATGTATTTTACTTGCGTACAACACGCAGCTTTTATTCAAAATTATTCATTCTTAAAATGACAGTATATTCAATACACAAAAAACATATTTAAGATATTTTTTAAGCACAGTTGAATGTACTGTGTTTCAACAATATTATGAATTTTTTGTGTTTTCTGTTGCCGTCAACAATCTTGCCGTTTTCTGACTGCTTTAAAATACGACTGTATCCAAGACACAAATTTCACATCTCCGTAACACAAACCACAACGAGGCCCATCTGACCAATCAGAGGGCAGTTTTGTGTCATGTCACAATGTTCATAGAGCCCAATTTTGCTGAGCACTAAAACCACGCCATACTAAAACCCTAACAAAACCACTAATGGAATATAACGAAACGTAAATGTGCAGAATACGAGTTGTATCTTCATATCTTTCACCCTTAAAAGACCATTAAGAATTTTGAAACATTACCATCCAAGCAAATTATTTTAGGTTAGTGCTTTAGTTAGGGATTTAGATTTTTTAAATTTTACATTCATTAACAGGCAGAGAGAGTGAGAGAGAGCAACAAATCACGGTAGGTCGTTACTGCCAACGTGCTGCATGTGGAATGATTGGTTAACTGCAATTGGTCAGATTGACCATTTTCCTCCAAAAACATTGGTAAACACACAAAAGCTTACACAGCATCAAAACCCAGAACATGGCCGTGTAGGGGAAAAGTACGTCAAGAAGACAAATTGTTTATATGCATTAATAGAAATTCCAGGTCAAATTTGAGCCATTAGAAAAAGATATTTCTGAAAGATCAATTTTCAGTTAAAACAGTATTATCACTGGAAGATGTTTAATGATAATGTTCAAGTCTGTAACTCACACTCCAGCCTGGAGTACAGTAGCATTTGCCCGATGCAGGGTTACAGGTTCCTCCATTTTGGCAGCGACATTCTGACAAGCACTCTTCCCCGTGCTTTCCCTCAGGACATCGATCCTCACATCTGCGGAACAGAATTAATCAACTGTGAAACCCCAACTGATTAAAGCAAAAGGTACGATGAGCATCGCAAAAATGTGCCAATTAGCTTCACCGCGTCTGCCTCTCCATCTCCGTGTAACAACGTGAGAGTCGCTGAATGGATTTCCTACAAATGCCACGTGAAGTTTCTAAATTAAGTTCTCTTCATAAATATATTGTGTATGCAGGAACTTACATTATTTGAAGACATTCTGTTATTCTAGTAATAATGTGACTGATATTTTTGTTAAGCCATGCATTTATTAATTTGGTCTTCTTCTTCTTCTCTTGCTCTGGCATCCCGAACAATATGTCCCAATCTTGAGCTACCTTCTTCCAGTTGCACACTTTCATCTCTCTCATATCTTCCTCTATCGCATCAATCCACCCTCCCCTTGGTCTTCCTTTAGGTCTTGTTCTCCACCATTTCTGCTTTAATACCAAATGTGGCAGTCTATCCTCTCCCATTCTGACCACATCTCAACCGTTGTGATTTATTATATCTCACAATGTGCTCGTGACGGATCAATTCTTCTAACTCCGCATTATATCTAATCCTATACGATCCATCATTATTCTTTACGGGGCCAAAGATTTTCCATAGAATTTTCCTTTCAAAGCACATTAACTTGCTTTCTACTTCAGATGCAAGTTTCCAAGATTCTGCCCCACGAGTTATTACCGGTCTAATGAGTGTCCTGTACAGTCTTAACTTTGTGATCCTGGAGAGAATTTTAGATTGAAACAGTTCTATATGTGCATAATATTGCCTGTTTCCAGCTTGGATCCTGTTATTAATTATTAAATATTTTACATCTCATGTTCAATGAACTTATTACTCTGGCAAGTTGTTAGCCATTTTGAAGAAAGGAAAGTGGAGTGAAAATGACTATCGCAAGACATTTAACAAGCTCCGCAAAAGATTTAAAAACTGAAAATCACAAATTAATACATTAAGCAGGCACAAGATTGGACGGAAGGTTCACAGATTCAAATTAACATGAAATTGCTGGGGAAGCATTTAAAAAACATTTTCATGACAATAAAACTTGAAAATTAAATTTCTTCAATGTAGGGACAAACATTTCTGCAAATAACACAATTTATTTGTGGGTTTCAGCAACATAAGATTATTTTCATTAACTTATTTGTCGAAACGCTTACCCAAGACAAAGTCCCAGATACACTACAGACACTTAAATTAGATGCACACATAACAACTAAGAAATTACCACGATTCTCACCAACATTTCTGAACAACACTTACAAAGGTCCCGTCCAGCCCGGCGTGCACACGCACTCTCCAGATATGTGGTGGCAGGAGCCACCATTCTTGCAACGACACTGCTCAGCACAGTCCTGTCCGTACTGCGTGGGTGGACACGTCTCACTACAGAACTGGCCTCGCCAGCCCCTAGTACACCTACACTCTCCACTGTATGGGTCGCAAGACGCCCCGTTCTGACACTGACACTTGCTGCCGCAGTCTGGACCCCACCGATCGTCAGGACACGCTGTGAATAGAGTAAAATGTAAAATTGTCGGGAACCTCCAATCACTTTCCCTTATCCTCCTCTTTCAGCATTCACGCAAGTAAAAATAAGTGAAATACCAATAATAAATCAGATAACTAATTTTCAGTTTTTGGTAAAACTAAAGAAAAAAGTGTTTAATCACAGCAAATGAAAAAATTGCAAGCTAAAATAAAAACAGTCCACTATCTGATGTGCGCTAAAGCGTGGTTTTCCTTAAGACGACTAAATAATCGAAGGTCTTGAGAATAATGTATAGAATGCAGTTAACAAAAGTTTCAGAGAGATTCAAAAATGATGATACAGAAAATATTTAAAAAGATGGGACGACCAAATCAAACGAGTAGAAGATAAAAAAAGTACTTTTAAAAATGGCCCAGTTCTAATAAACTATAAAAGGATAAGAGCAAAAAAAATTGTAACAAAATTAAGAACACAATTTATACAACGTGAAACATTACATAAAGCCTTTGCTTATATAACATGTGAAACCTCTATAATAGTACGAAAATATGTATTGTATTATTAAGTGTTATTCCACATCCTATCGTCATCTGACTAACTTATGGATCCATGGAATGTAATAAAGATGCATGAATGCAGACCAAACACATCAGAAGTTTTAAAATGTTTGAATACAAATGTCAATGAAGGTGCAAAATGTCGCAGCAACATAAATGGCAGCAATTTCTTAAATTCCATTTAAATTCTGAACTTTTTAAATACCACCATAGGGAATTCAATTAAAACTGTCAACATTTCTGAATGAGTATGTCACTGAAAATATCCCAGATGAATAGAGAAATGCAACGGCAATTTCCCATTTCAAACGAGAAGACAACAAATGCATCAGTTGGCATAGTTGTCTAAGTATAAAAAATAAATGGATCACATGTGGGTCCTCGCAAACTTGGTCATGAACCTTTGTGTTCCAGAAAAAGAGGGTAATTTTTTGACTAGTGTCTCAATCGCAACTTTGCTTCACAACGTTAGATTCTCATGAGGTAATATGTTTGTCCCTTTGGATGACAATCTAACAAGAAGGAGCATTACTTACAAATGCTGCAGGTGGGGCCACCATATCCTGTTTCGCATTTGCATGTATCGGGTGCGATGCAGGTGCCATGCAGGCAATTCTCTGAACACACGGGGATGCAGCGATCTGCAGCGTTGCTCTTGGCGTAGCCCTTACAGCAGTCTTCCACAGGCCGTGTCTTGGCTAGGGACTAATAACACACACCACACTTCATGAACGCCTCACCGAACAAGAAGCCGACAACCAAACCCACGCTCATGAAATATAAGAAACGGGAGAAATGAAGCTAACAGATCTTCTTAGTCATCAATTTCCCACGTCTGCATTATTTCTAACTACCTCGGAATGATCCATACACACACAGAATATCTATCACAAACCGGAGGCCACTCTGGCGTATACTTTAAGATGAAAAAAACGAGGTGAAGGGGAAGTGTGGTAAATCATAAAATTTTAATGCTGAAGCTGCATTCTGTATTCCAAAACGATGTTGAATGTCCTCTGACAAAGAATGCACTATGGGACAACTTAAAATATGACTGATTTCACACACGTATAAGTTACTTCTTCTGTGTACGATTCCACGGATAACCTAATTTTTTATATGTCGACTTAAATACCTTGCACTCCTGACGTATACCCAGAAGAGAAACTCAGAAGGTTATACAAAACAATACCTACGGATTGTTGTCTTCTGAGTAACAGTGTTATAACCCAAAAGACCACGACCCACATTTTTACTGTCATACGAACAAAATTTTGTTGGAGAATCTAAGAAGGAGATGAAAGGATAACACGACTCTCAAAAAAAAATAGGTTGTCAAAATGGTTTACAAAAATGTTCAGTGGTAGGTTTTGGCAGGGAGCCGGGGTAGCTCAGTCAGTACAGTGACCGACTATGGACTGGACGACAGGGTTCGATCCCTAAAAAGTGCAGAGGATTCTCTCATGTCCGACGGGTACCGGGGCCCCTTCCCGGGGGTAAAGCGTAGCCAGAGAATGACGCTAACCACTCAACCCTATCTAGTGCCAAGGTTAAGAATGAGCAGGCGCTAGCAGCGTGGACCTTCATCCTCAAAGCAGGAAATTTCTCCATTGAAATCTTACCACTGTTTTGTACACAGTCTTGAAATTTATCTTGTACTTTGAACAGCGTGGTGGGAAGTTGAAACACCAGGTGTAATCACGCACTTGGTACGGCTTCTGTTCTGAGACACGGACAGTCGTCGTGTAACTGCAAGTAGAAGAACGGAACTACATTCTCAATGCACTCACATGGAAGTATTGAAAAAAATGTATATCTGCCTATAATCTGCTACCACATCACATCTAACAAGACTAGTCACTCAATTTCATGATCCTATATTCAAGTGCGGCGAGTCGAGCGACAACGGAGAAGATGATGGACCAAAATGAATGGGTGTGGGAGGACAAACTGCGACATATTTTAAAACACGCAGCAACTGAGGAAAATCTTCAGTCAAGATATCTGGTCCCAGGGGGTTATTCAAACTCAATCCCAAACGTGAGTCAGATTTCTTAACTGCTCTGCACAAGCCACTAACTTTTTGGTTTAAAACAGGAATTTCAAAAACATGGTTACCATGACCTCCGACAAAAACACCCCTTTCAAATTTGCGCAAAAACCAGCCAACTACTGTGAAAGTCGGTGAGTACACACACAAGTAATACGCATTGCCCAAAAAAAGGTATTTACATTCAGAAATAAGAAAAATGCAACAAAAGCAAAACTGAGAGTGCCAATGCTCATAAAACAAGCGTTTATATGAATAAGGCAAGATGACTTCTGCATAGAGGAATGGAAGAAAACACAATTTGTGCATACAAAAACAGACCAAGCAGACCTTGGAGGTGCTTTATAGCATTCAAAGCAATAACATTCATGAATCTGTAAGATTTCAGGTTTTCACGGCGATGAGTATGAAGATTTCTGTCTTCTGGGTTATTGCGCTGTGTAGTCTGGTCGATGCTAACCAACGTTTCGGAGGTCATACTGCCTCCATCAGCAGAGTATGAAGATTTCTGTCTTCTGGGTTATTGCGCTGTGTAGTCTGGTCGATGCTAACCAACGTTTCGGAGGTCATACTGCCTCCATCAGCAGAGTATGAAGATTTCTGTCTTCTGGGTTATTGCGCTGTGTAGTCTGGTCGATGCTAACCAACGTTTCGGAGGTCATACTGCCTCCATCAGCAGAGTATGAAGATTTCTGTCTTCTGGGTTATTGCGCTGTGTAGTCTGGTCGATGCTAACCAACGTTTCGGAGGTCATACTGCCTCCATCAGCAGAGTATGAAGATTTCTGTCTTCTGGGTTATTGCGCTGTGTAGTCTGGTCGATGCTAACCAACGTTTCGGAGGTCATACTGCCTCCATCAGCAGAGTATGAAGATTTCTGTCTTCTGGGTTATTGCGCTGTGTAGTCTGGTCGATGCTAACCAACGTTTCGGAGGTCATACTGCCTCCATCAGCAGAGTATGAAGATTTCTGTCTTCTGGGTTATTGCGCTGTGTAGTCTGGTCGATGCTAACCAACGTTTCGGAGGTCATACTGCCTCCATCAGCAGAGTATGAAGATTTCTGTCTTCTGGGTTATTGCGCTGTGTAGTCTGGTCGATGCTAACCAACGTTTCGGAGGTCATACTGCCTCCATCAGCAGAGTATGAAGATTTCTGTCTTCTGGGTTATTGCGCTGTGTAGTCTGGTCGATGCTAACCAACGTTTCGGAGGTCATACTGCCTCCATCAGCAGAGTATGAAGATTTCTGTCTTCTGGGTTATTGCGCTGTGTAGTCTGGTCGATGCTAACCAACGTTTCGGAGGTCATACTGCCTCCATCAGCAGAGTATGAAGATTTCTGTCTTCTGGGTTATTGCGCTGTGTAGTCTGGTCGATGCTAACCAACGTTTCGGAGGTCATACTGCCTCCATCAGCAGAGTATGAAGATTTCTGTCTTCTGGGTTATTGCGCTGTGTAGTCTGGTCGATGCTAACCAACGTTTCGGAGGTCATACTGCCTCCATCAGCAGAGTATGAAGATTTCTGTCTTCTGGGTTATTGCGCTGTGTAGTCTGGTCGATGCTAACCAACGTTTCGGAGGTCATACTGCCTCCATCAGCAGAGTATGAAGATTTCTGTCTTCTGGGTTATTGCGCTGTGTAGTCTGGTCGATGCTAACCAACGTTTCGGAGGTCATACTGCCTCCATCAGCAGAGTATGAAGATTTCTGTCTTCTGGGTTATTGCGCTGTGTAGTCTGGTCGATGCTAACCAACGTTTCAGAGGTCATACTGCCTCCGTCATCGCCAAATAACCTACTGAAGCCATCAAAAAATGAGGCTGGCACGGGTGAGGACAGTGCACAGAACTCAGTCGAGTAAGACGAAGGTCCAAAGGCCACTTCGCTGACCTAGGTGTGGATGGGAAGACAATACTGAAATGGATCTTGACGAATCTAAGGATGGGACGCAGTTGCGGGCTCTTGTCAACACAGCAATGAACTTTCTAGTGCCATAAAAGACTGTGAACGTTTTGATCAGCTGAGCGACCATCCGCTTCTCAAGAAGTATTCCGTCGCATGGAGTTAGGTTAGTTTAACTTTTCACATTGCAAACAAGTAAAGAATTGTGGGAAATTACTTTCAGATCACATAATTTACAATAAGAAGCGACTTTATTGTTCCGTGAGACAAAGAACTACATTTTTGTGCACTACTTTGTGAAAAAGCTTGAGAAACACTGGTCAAAGATCTCGAAGCGTTGAAAGGCACACAAAACATTCAAAATACTCGTAGCTCTGTCTCACAGCGTTGGAAAGTTCCACTAGTCGGAAGTAATTCAACAAAACCTTAACTGTGGATTACGTACGTGGATCTCAGCTGATTTTCGACGTACTGTACAGCTGAGAAGTTTGGCTCCACGCCAGAATGTCCCTACGCGAATTCCCGGGTCTCGCTTGCAAATCCACACAGCCACCGCTTAAATCAGACGGATAAATCCCATGACCCATTTGCGGGTGAATCACGCTGATGGAAGAAACACATCTACTGCTTATAAACTCCATAACAGGGAAAAGAAAACGAGCCAATTACTGCTGGAGAAGACCACGAAGCAGTCACGGAACAGACTCTTCCAGAATAATAGGTTCAACGTTCAAATTGACGACAATGGAAAGGTTTACTCCACACAACTGCATGTTGCGTACTCTAGTACATAATATCCGAACAGGATCGATGTTCACTACTGCAGACACAAAACTTATTGTTGCGAAGGAAACAAATTTCACTATTTCCAGCAAAATTATTTCGTTAAATATTCACACAACCGAAAGGGGGGGGGGGTAGAAAATCTGTGGCAATGATAACAGAAGCGGGATATCGAGATGCGATGATACGCTGAAGAATGTGATGCACGCACTGGGCAGAGAGTGAAGACGACAAAATGGAAATCTCGAGAGCCCCGTTAGGGGCATGGACCGACGACTTCCGTCGATAGGCGA
>NW_019060061.1:350735-396805 GCF_000696155.1 Zootermopsis nevadensis
GAGCTCGCAGGATTAAAACCTCGACCCACAGACCTGTCTCAAAATGACAAAAACACTCTCAAAGGGAAAATATCGAAGACAAGATGGCGAGCAGCACTGCTCATGAGAAGTTCAGCGGCTTGCATTTTACAGGCGTTCAGTCGACAAGTTGGTAAGAATGTCGATGGTAAATGGAGCCACTGCATCTCGTATCTTCCCAAGAAGTTCCGATAATGTGGATGCCAATGGCTGTACGTACAAAATGAAGGGGAGTGAGGTCAGGTGAACGGGGTGGCTCACCCCTGCCAAACCATTTCTCTGGAAACTTGTGACTTAAGGAGTCAGTTACTTCCTTGCGGAAATGTGGAGGAGCTCCATCTTGTTGGAGCACCGTCTTCCAGAACGGGCAAGATGAATTCTTCTACTTAAAACGCCATTTCAAAAACTGTGAGTGTAGCGCTTCGGGTGGAAAGATTTGGAAACTCAAGTGGCGCGAGTTATAAACTTCATCATACAACGCAAAACTTGAGACGTGGGGGAGCCCTCGACCTCAGTGACAGATACATCGTCATCTAAACAGACTCCTGGTGATGTTCGTACGGCTTCGGCGAAAAAAGATGCCAAAATTGGATCAGTCCGAGGGAAGGGAACGTCGGTCCTTGTTTTCAGTTATCCGCGTAGTGGACCTGACATCTGGAGCCCAAGTTTTTGCTGCAAACGCATTTTCAATGCGTCACCAAGTGCAAAGCTGCGACTTCAGTACACAAAGAAAAATAGTTCATGAATCATGAAGACGAAAAGTCTCAAAGATCAGTTCGTGCGATGGGTAACGACAACGGAGTCCTCGAACAAAGATCAAACATTACAGAACGGACTTACTCATCCGGGTTTGTAGCACCCCACAGCAGATGTTCGGACGTACCGAGGGACTAGAACACTCTGATGGCTCTCAAGGAGACAGTGGGGTAGAACTGCCGCTCGTTACCATGGTTTTAATTAGCCTCGCAATCAACAAAATCTGTTGTTGTTATGTAGAGATATTATTAAACTACAGTTTGCTCACAAACTGTAATAACACGTGACTCTCGCTAAAAGATAAAGGATTTTTTTTCCTGCTAAAAAAAGCTGTGCCTAATTCCGTCATCATCTTTTTCCGTAACACCGCGTAATTATTTGCTCACATTAAACATAACGCGTAAAACACTTGTTTGCGACAATTCACCACGATAAAGAAGACGTTCTACGGACGGTGGCTCGATTTATTTTAAATTTAATTACCAGCAAAGAGAAATGAACCCTTTGAAGTAGAAGCTAGTCTAAATAATAGTTAAGAATTCTAGTCCGTACCTCAAAGAAAACGACACTTCAAGTGGTTAAAGCTGTTTAAGGAAATAATCGCGCAACCCGTGGATACGAAACATGAACTTCGTGACTGTCAATGCGGCTGGTACATATAGTTACCGCTGGGCTATGAAGATATTTCAGACACGCCCTACCTGCTTCTCCTCAGCTGCTCCCAAACCAGCAGGTGAGTCTGCGCACTGCATGAGAGATTTCACTGTGGACCACGAGGATTGAACCCGCGGTGACATTTCTGAAATATCTTATTCTCACATCTCGATGACGGTCTTCTGCGTTGTAACGTCCTGTGGACTTGTAGATGGGCACCAACGTTTCGGAGGAACATACTGCCTCCATCTTCAGGTATCTGAAACGCTGATATCTACGTACAAGTCCACACGATGTTCCGCGCACCAAAAGATCGGACATCGAATATTTGTGACTGTGATGACAACGAGACTCTGGGAAATTTTCCTGGGCTATAGGGGGCGTTAATGTTTCGGAGACTCCCTCTGTCGTCGTCTTCCCTGACTGCCGGAGAAAGTCATTGCAGCTTCAAACTCGTTGTCTTAGGGATGAGCTCGAAGGCACCACCCACCACCTTGTCGAAGTCAAACACATTTTGCGCAAATGCCGACGACGGGAGTTTCAGCTCCTGGTAGGGTCACCCACGCCGAACAGGTCTGAGGAGACGGTCCTCCAGGTTGGGGGTTGGGCGTGGGGATAACAATCCCACCCCGGGAAAAACAAAATATTGTTACCAACCCTAATGATGGATCATTTGACATTGGACCTGGCAAACGTTCACGGACTCCGTAACGACCTCCGACATTGACTTTGGCCGAGGAAGATGAGGTTAGGCTCTCACAAAGAGACGAAACAGGTGATGATGCCGCGTGGAAAACCTTAGCAGCTGATATTTCGTCGGCAAATGCCCTGGAGTTGACGCCAAGCGCTGCGACGTGAGTCAGCGTGTTTGTGTATACATCAAAGCTGCAGTGCAGCTGTGGAAACAGATGGCGACTTCCACGGAACATGAAAATTCCAGCGAGGAGGAGAAACGGGCAGCTGCGTCCACTGGCGCCATAAGAAGTGGTGAGCGGTAACAGAAGCAAGGGGACACGCCATTACGTTACAACTTATTAAATTTTTCATTCGTGTGGGCTGCATTTTAAAATGGCCACTCTGTACGTTCCGTCTTGTGCTCCCATCTCGCCCTCGGCCGTTCGGTGGATTATCGGCGAACTGCGGAGTGCGTTACCTGGTCGAAGCCCGCCCTCTATCCAGAGAAGAACAGGCACAATTATCCAATTAGTGGGAGTCTCTCGTCCGTCTTCATTCTGCAGAAACCATTCACGCAATTTATTTCCAGTAGTCTCACTGGAACTGCGTCAGAACACGTGTCTCGACCAATTTAATCGACCCTTTACATCAGTATTCCTTAAAAAGGTTTTGACGCGACGCAATATCGAAAATTATCGCTTACTCGTACTTGTAACGAGGACAGAAGAAAGTATTTCCAGACATAAATTTACGATTTGTTGTAAAGAGTTTCTACGAAATGGAAGGAACAAGGGAAGTTAATTGACGTATTCAGTTGATTTAAGTAAAAGGTTCCACAGCGATGCCTCGAGGAAACTGGGCTCTTGGAGGCAGGCCGATCGGTCACGAATTTATTACGTTTTCAAAAACTGTGCAAGTCAATGAAAGTACATACAGCTTATGTCAAACATGAATTCTATTCTTTGTACTAGGCAGGTCCCGGACACTGACGATCCTAACTGAACACGTAAGTGGTTTTCCCCAGTGCTTCCAGAAAAATTCCTGGATAGGGCCTAAGTTAGGCCACAACCGCTTCCTTCCAAATACCTTCTAATTCCAGTTTTATTAACCAGTATCTGGCAGTTGTTAAATAACAGAGCGACGTTTCGATGCGACTGCAGACTGAGAACTCTAGTCCAATTCGAGCCTTGTGACGACCGTCCGAACTATCCTGAGCGCAGGAGGGCGACGGCCCTCTCGGACCGAGGCCTTCGTCATGATTGGAGGATGAGGCTCCATTATGGCTCATCAACAGATCGCTACTAAATAAGCAATCTCGAGGTTGGCAACACGTGGCTCGCGCTCCAGCGAACAGGGAGGCTTGGGAAACAGCAAGTCAGCTCAACGCAACAAAAGATTACAGTCTCTGTCCTCAGCTCGTAGACGAAAGACGCCGACAAAGAGAAGTTTTTCCTGTCCCTCCTCCGACATCGCAGTTCGGATCTGCAAAAGGCATTTCCTCCCCCAGATTTCTTCAATTCATTAAACACAATCGCACATGCGCAGTAGATTGCAGTCCGGACATGGCAGGGGCGTCGATGTTACACGCAGCGCACAGTCAGCCTAACCATCGTTTGTAAAAACAAGCAGTAATTATGCGCATGCGCTATCATTGTTTATTGTTAACAAAATGGGCGCTTTTCATACTTCACACATTTATAAACAGACGAAGCGAGCGGCCCGTTAAATACAGTCCGTTCACTGATAACTTTTGAACGCGACTGTCACTTCCGGCTTCCGGCAAACGAACATTTAACCTGTACTCCGCGTGATGAAGAAACCGCCTAAGACGTTAATTTAATTTTAAGCCAACATTTAAGAAGAAAAATGAATCAAATTAGTTTCTTAAAAAAAATTAGCAGACAGGGGCAGAGGATTTTTCCTCTAGTGCCGAATCAGGCAGTCACAAACCTTCAGACAATCACTGCAACTCCCAAACGTTGCGGGAACATAAAGAGACACATCGCCCCCTCCACACGAGATGGGTTTAAAGTGGTCTGAATGCCACCTACATCTTCTGTACGTGACCTTCGACTAGCCTTCTGTCCGTTACGTATCTGCTCGCAAATCGAATTATGCCTTGAATTTCATGATTACAGAAAATTAATCCAAATCGGGAAAATTACTCTGTTTGTTTTCCTTTCGAAAGCATTGTCATACGACGGACATTAGTTTAAGAGATTCTTGGATTCAAGTTCTGGAGGGAAAACTCTGCAAAACGAATGAGAAACATCGAGAGTCACACCATCACATACGGAAATCAGGGCAGAAAGATGGGATGGGATGGGATGGAATGTGGGAGACAAGACATTATTAACGTTTGATGATCTCGGAGAAGACTGCGTAATATTGCCAAGGATCTTCTTCGTGAAATTGACAGTGAGAGCAGGAGACGGGTGGGACAAACTAAACAATGCATTCGACGTGGCGATCTGTTTATTACTGCCAGAGTGAGGTCATTTGTTACGCAATCCCTGGTGGCGATCATGAACACCATTTAAAAACCTGTCTTAAAGCAGGTGTTCTCGGCACGCGGTCCGCAAATATTTTTCCGTTAAACTGTATCATTCTCTAGGATGAAAAATGGTTACTTGCTATGAGGAAACAAGATTCGTTAATAAGATAAAATTGTGTGTTATTATTGCCTCTTTGCACAACGCACACATACTTCCTCATAACTAATTTTCAAGACATGTAGATACAATTTTAACTTTATTCAAACACATTCGGCAGTGTTCCCGCGAGTGAAAAATGAACAGCGAGCACCTTCGAAACATGCCGTGATGCAAGACAGAAATCCTCTGCGTCCAGACCAACGGGTACCGGGGTTAAGCACGGCCGGGACGTGACAATGACCACTCACACCCACCTAGTTCTGAGGTTAAGAACGAGTAGGAGTTTCCTTTACTTGTCCTCAATATCAACAGTATTCGGCAGTGAGCAGCAACAGTTTGATAATGGATATGAAGTTTTCACGGCGATAAGTATGAGGATTGCTGTCTTCTGGGCTGTAGCGCCGTTTACCAACGTTTCAGAGGTCATCGCCCTGATGATGGAGGCAGCAAACACCTCTGAAACGTCGGTAAACTTCTACCAGACTACACGGCGCCACAACCCAGAGGGCAGACAGCCAGTAACATTCATATTTTCTTGCTGCCTCCATCATCAGGGCGATGATCATCGTCGGTGAACTTCTACCAGACTACACGGAGTAAAAACCCACAAGACAGCCATCTTGGAACTCATCGCCGTGAAAACATCAAATCCTACAAAGAATTTTACGCAAGCAATGACTATCACAAATACGGACTTCGGAGGTCACCATGGAAACCTGTTACGTTGTTCTATTGTAGTTAACGTGTTTACTTACATTGCTGTTTTCCCGCAAAAGTTGTCCACTATTTAACACACTATATTGCACCAAACAGCCCACGGCATACACAACAAACTACTTCCTTTGCGCGTAAAATTAATAACATGAACTAGCGATACACCAAACTCCACGCAGGATCGAAACACAACTGGGTAAACAGATAGCGTCTGCACAAAGAATGGTCATGCTTATTCTGTGCTGCCACCTGTTCCGTGAATGACTAATTGTGCAGGCGGCAACGGTGGCTCTATCTGTTTATAATGTTGACGGAAGTAGGTACGTGTCAAGCAAATGCTACCAACATAAGCCGAAGGAGTTAACCCAGAGCACCCATAATGCGACACATGAACACGGCGCAACATCCTGGAACACACTCATCTTCTGCGATGGGAACAATCTGCATGCTTACTGCTGACACTCATATTCTTATAAAGCGCTTATTAGCATTTGTAGCGAAATGAACCTTTTCTTGCTGAGAAACATGAAGAAAATTTGGATCTGAGGTTCTCAAGGCGGTGAATATAAAGGTGGCTTTCTTCTGGGTTTTAGCACCGTGTAATTAGTTAACCAACGTTTCAGATGTCCTTGTTGCCTTCATAATCAGCGTGATGATAAAGGCAGCAAGGACCTATGAAACGTTGGCAAACTGTGCGGTGTTACAATTCAGAAGACAGCCATCATAAGCATAATTTCGAATTAAAAAAACATTATTGTTCACATTTTTCACAGCACACAATCTGCGACAAATAAATGTAATTGAATAATTTCATTCGATAATCTTAAAATTTGTTTGCAAAATGCAAATAAATGCAGCACACGTTAAAAAGTCTTACTGGCAGTAACCCTCCCCCCTTTCTTTGGGCCGACTTCACGCTTTGATACTAACAGCCCAGATTTGGTGAAGTCTTTCACATGGGACACATGTGGCTGTAGGACATAAAACATGCTGAAGATAATACAAAGTATTGTTACTTTTGGTAACTAATGATGCGATATAATCAAGAGGAATCCGCCCTCAGTGAGCTGTAATCCATGTTATTAATATTAACGAAGGGTGGTCCAGAACAATGCAGTGTTCAGTGATTAGACCAGTATAGCCAATATATCATAACACATAGGAGAGTACCGTGAACCGATAATAGCTTATGTTGTGAGGTAGCAGAATTGGTAAATTTATGACTGGAAGATAAAAAGTTTTAAGAAGCTGGATTTGAGAACCGAAGTTTTTCTATGGGAATTCGCAACCTTTTAAAATACGCTTCTTCATTTCACGCTGTGAATTTTGTTGTATCTTAAGAAAGTAGTTTCAGTAACCTCTTTGAAGAGCCTCATAAAGCGTAATTATAGCTGGGAAATAGTCAGTGTATTGATGAAAGTATGAGTATTGAAAGGAAGATTGAAAACGATTTGGAGCAGTCTGCATGCAGATTGAGAAATGTGGAAGAATCTGTTGGTTCACATTATGCACTCAAAGTTGCACTTCAGACTATGAAGGAAAGGTGTCAACGTTTACAGCAAAGGCTAGGGGTTGTTGAGGAAGAAAATCATAGCTTACGTATTGAAAACAGGAAGCGAAAGTCAGATTCATCATGTGCCATTGGAGCAGATGAGTTAAATAATGGGCCTGGAGACTTGGAACACAGAATTGACTGTCTGGAAGAGAAAGTGGCAACATTGACCCGCCAGAAATCCCAGCTCACCCATCACTTGTTCATGGTAGCTACTGAAAATAGGCAACTGTGGAACAGACTTTCTCATCTCACCCAAGCAAATGAGAACCTTGGTAGCCACTTGTCTAAAATATCCAGCACTTTGAGTCGACATCATTCAGCCAGTAGCATTACAGTGCCAAAGTCACTATCACCTACAAGTAGTTTGTTGCATAGCAGTGAACTGAACGTGTCATCGGACACTGTACTGACCAAGGAAAACAGTAATGTAGCAACAAAAGCCACAGACACAGTTTGTGAGGGTGTTAAGAAACACAACAGCTCACCTGCAAAGTCATCAGGAGGTAAATATAGATTTAAATTTTAATTTTGAATTGCACTAATTTGTTACCTCATTGTCATACAGTGTGATGTGTGCATGTCTGCTGGTTTGCAAATTCCTTATAAACACAAAAGAAAATCTATTTGGAAAAGAGCACTGTTATTAAAACATACCTTAGATCAAGGTTCACTGGAGAATGGAGTCTGTGTTCTGCTCTTCAATTATACAGTTACATATTTTTTCTCATTTGTGTTCCAAAATGTAATTAGTGCAAAAGTTTAGCAGACCCTTATCAACAACAGATTTCATGTATTCATGGTTCCTAATGTGTGCAAAGATAAAAAATATGTTTTTTTGCAATAACCTTCTCAAATACTTTAGAAAAAGTATTAATAATGAAATTGATCTATAGTTTGTCACCTCCAAGATATCCACGGCAAGCATTATTTTATAGACAGACTGGACGGAGGGGCGTAGGTCAACTGCGCAGAGTGACCAATTTTAGCCTCGGAACAGGTGTACGGAGGCCTAAACGTTGATTAGGAAGAAGAAGAAGACTATTATACATGGTGCTTCAACCCAGAAAATAGCCATCTTCATACTTACTGTCATGAGAACCTCAAGTCCTACTGTATAAATACTTATGACATGATTTTGTCATATAACATGCTGTTTTCTAAAAACTTCATAATATATGCATAAATTCTACTTATTTTAAAGGCATTAACATTAAACATTCCTGTACTGAAATGTGGAAATAGTGATAGATAGTATTAACAGTGGTGTGTCACATCTCATTTGTGTTTTAGATGTTGCCGAGGAGAGCCTGGAGGAGATTTCACTGAAACTCATTAAGAGCTTTTTGCAAGAGAAAACAGAGCTTGAAGAACAGTATGCACAGGTGATACTTTGTTGTGAAAACTACATTAGCGTTCTTATCTGACCACTGCACCACAGCATTTAGTAGGGCAGTCTTAAAAGAACTAATTTAATGAGGCACTTTATCAAAGTGAATGAACAGTTGCTGGCCAGCTAATTGCAAGTGAATGTTTGAAATGGATTGTATGTGGTCTCTGCAGAGAACTGGTTATATTAAAGTATGTGGTAAAGGGTTTATCATTGAGAACTAAGTGGTTAAATTATGTTAATTGGGAGTTCTAAATGTGGAAGTTGAAGAAACTACTAGTAGCAGTGACATTGGAATCACATTTGTGGAAGTTTATTGCAGATATGAAAATCCAAATAATTCTGTTGCAAATGTGTAACAGTTTATTTTTGCTACAGATGGTGGAAATCCAGAGTGATCCCTCTTCATACAGCATTCAGAACCTAGGGTTTGGGTACCCGGAGAGCGGTAACAAAACGATTGATGACATGAAAGAACACCACAAGAAATTGATGGAGGTACGGGACATGCTGAAAGAGCAACAGACTGTGATAAAAGCTGCAATTGCAAATGTAGAGAGAGTTAAAAAAGGTACAGTGTCTTCCATAGCTTTGGCAGATATTTGTTCTTAAGTTTCTCTTCTAGTACAACAGAAATCTGAAAAGAGAAGTTTACGAGAAAGGTGTCTGTAAAACTTAATTTTTTACAACTATTCACATATTCTTGAATTGTGCACAAGCATGCATAATTGGCATTCATTTTATGCACCAAAAACTATGCTGTAGAATGTAAAAGCTTTCTTGTATTATTACAATTATTTTATTTTCATATTCATTTGGTATTTATAAAAAGACCATCACTGCAATTATGTCCAGCTAGTAAAGACGTTTCCTGCATTTTATGGAACCTGAAGGTTCTTTACCGTGTTCACCAGAGCCCATGCATGACTGGTCCCTGTTCTGAGCCAGGTGAATCGAAATCCACACTTTCAAACCTGATTTTCATCCCTTCTGTGACTAGGTCTTCTGAGTGGTCAGGCTTTTCCAACCAAAATTTGTGCACTGCTATTGTGTCTTGTATATAAAATTTGTCGTTACATGTACATCTTTGACCGCATCCCATATGAACTCGGATTTAAAATTTTGCCCCTAATATAAATCATAACAGTTAGAATCATGTGGTTATGACTTACCAAATTTTTTTAATTTGTAATAGTAATTTGAGCTGTTTCATGTCAAATGGAAACTTTTTCTCTTTTCATATATTGTGCTTTTGCAAGTTATTGTGATCAAAGATGTGACACATAATTTTTATTTTACACAAATGTGGCAGTTACAATAGTGAAGTGGAAATAATTTCTGGTGATGAGTACATTTAGATGCTGAAATTACAGTCAGATTCATACAGTTCTTTTCACATACAAACTGTTATTATATTATTTAGTGTTCTGTCTGATGACAGGTCCATATGAACAGGATCCTTCCATCCTTTTCTCGGACTGGGACCTGTTCATATACGTTCTTGGCAGATGATCCAGAAGTGGTTTGCCATTGCCTTCTTCTGTGTGTGAATGGAGTAATTGTTGGGATGCCACGGAGGAAAACTCCATGTTGCCTAGACCACGGCCTTGCCCAACACAAGTTATAAATTCGGGCACCCCCGGGAATCGAACCCGAGACCCCAGGATTACAAGGCCAGCGTTCTAACTGCTAGACCACCGTGGCTTCATACAAGCTGTACAGTGTGGAAAAGTGAAAAATTCGGGTCTGCCACACAGCACAAAACACCTAAGCAGGGCCTGAGGAAACTTTGGATAACAGTGAAGCTATTTGCGATCACAAAACTGAACTACAATAATTTATATTTTTTTGCATCCCACTTGGAAACAATTCATAAGGCATGATTAAGCTACCATAACTTTTACATGAGTGTTTACTTTCATGTAATTTTTCAGCATATTCTTGGGAATGTAGAAATATATCTTTACAAGCTTGAATATTTGAGTAATTTATAGTTCGTTATATTTGTAACAGTTGTGGAATTTATTAGGTACTGGTGGAAAAGCGCTGTTGAAATTCAGTGGTGAATGATTATTTACATCTTGACAAAAGCTTTTGTGCACAACTGAAACAGCTTGTTGCTTGAGAGGATTTTGCCGAGTTCAGTCACTGTGAGGCCTTGAAGGCTGATATATTTATACCTTCTTCTGTTAGCCCTTCTTCATCTCCTTTATACCCTTCATACCCTATCTTCTTTAGAAATATTTCAGAAAGCTGCATAATAGTAGTTGCACTTGTAAAATGGAACATTTTTTCCATCTAGCATCTATGCTGAAAACTTGCTAGTCATGCATGCATATTATTCATTTTGGAAAACAGCTCCCTAATCCTCACTATTATGGTTTCGCCAGTCTGAATTTCTGCCCCGTTGTTCGCTCTTTCAGGTGGTGCACTGTGTAGCCACTGTCAGAAGAAGTCACAGGCTAAACTGACTTCGGTCATCATCGACACAGACATTGAGAGGCTACAGAAATGGGGGGTTCCTGATGGCACATCCTACAGTGAAGGTATCCAAAGGCAGCTGAACCAAGTGGCTGAGCCACCAACATCCATTTACAGCACAGACACATCCACACTGTACAAGGAGTCCATCTGTCCATTGTGTGGCAGACTGTACAGCAAGGGATCTTCCTTCATAATATTTCAGCAGCATGTCACAGACCACTTTACTGAAGAAGAGGAGTCAGACTCCATATTAAACAATTTTGAACTTATAGCTTAACGTTTACCATGAAAGGCACAGCAAGGACAATACAATTGAGTTCTCAAGACACTGACAGTCCATAACATTCTCCCACAAGTGGCTCATACTTCTTCACCACTACAGTTTCTGCAGCCAAATTAGCTACAAAACTACTGCTTATATGCAAAGTGAATAGAGACCGTGCAAATGAGTGAGAATAGTAGTCAACCGACTGTGGGCTGGTGGCCAGGATTGAAATCCCATTATGAGGTTGGGATCTTTTTTCTCATCACTTATATTCACAATGACTGTGATTAGTGAGGTTCTTTCCCAGATCCTGAAGCTAATCACTCCCTTCCATCTAGTGACAATGTGCCTTTATGATGCAGTACATAGTCACAGGGACATTTAAACTTTTGCCTTTGGCATAAGCAAAATGATTGGCTTTGGTATGTTACACTTTTGAGTGGCATTTAGTTCAGAGAATTGCTGATACAATAAAGTGCAATTTCATTGAAAGAAAATGCTGTTTGGCGCTGCTGTATGTAAAATTCAGGTTCTGGAATAAAATAAAACTGACATTAATGTGTATCATCTGCTTGGAATGCAGTTGGTTTTCATTTAAGAAACTAGCATCATACTGATATCCACCGCTCTAACTATAGGGTGCATTTTGTGAGCCAATTAATATGCTATGTCTTCAAGAATTATTGGTCCAACATCCTATCTTGTGTCAGGCGCATAACTGGGTTTTACGTACCTGGAACAGGCCATCTAACAGTGGCCATTATGATTCTGGCACTTCACCCCAGCCTTGTCAAACAGAACGGTCATGATGTTGCCATGACTGGTATCCTAGGACATTAATTAAAATATTTCAGTATCTGAATACTGAGAAAGTGAGCCAATACTAGAATGTTCAGAACCACATCCACCAACACTGCACAATACACACATCTTAAAACCTGAATACAGAAGGAATATGCTGGGGCACCAACAATGTTTGTGTGAACAACTCTGTACCCAGCTACTGCATTTCCTTATGCTATGCAAAAACTCAAGGTGCTTCATTATGCCTGGATCTACACATCTGTAACTTCCAAGGAACTGTTTAACCAACAGGCTCAAAACTGATTTCCTGAAACAGTAATCAAAAGATATGCAAGTTTGGCTTGGGTTGATGCGTAATGTACTCCCACTGGAATGCACTGAAACAGAAATACGGTTCACAAAGCAGATTCCACCCAGTGGAGATTCGGGGATTAACTCTCTCGTGCATACCTGCTCTCCGATGGACGCAAGGCATTCACACCCACATAACCGCACACTTTCCCTGTTCACGAGTAGCTACATGGGGTCACACAGTCTTTGTGACACAAACCTAACCTAGTGAACGTACTCGGGAGGCCAAATAAGCCTAACCTCAATGCATCAAAGTACCGAACTGCACATCCCGTCAACGAGCAATGTTACACTTAACACGAGTTCACGCAAAATTAACATACCTTGCACATAGTAACAAAATCCTGATGTACGAACGCAGCTAATTTCATCACATGGCTTCCACCAGACAACACACGAAAATAAGCCATTTTGTTTGTAGACAGGCACGCCAACCTCACAAACTGGAAGGAAACCCACGTGTTGTGGACGATGCGGGAGTATTTGAAATTCACAAGAAATCGTAAATACATCGAAACTATTGCTTGCTACATCTATCAATAACGAAATGCATTGTGAAACACTTGCCAAACGATTTCATAACCACATATCTCGGAAAATGTAACCCATCTATTTGTGCAAAATCAGCCAAATACGATAGAATACTGGGAATGTTTAACATTATGCACAAAATTGATGTCACAACGCTTCTGAATATATCTTGGTGACTGTTTTTGGTATGCTCTTGGCCTTGGGATTGTACTGACACATTTAATAGTTAATAAATAGCTTATTTTAACAGCACCACACAACTGAATTACATCTATGAAACTGCATTACATAGTGACTTTGACCAATACTGCTCTCACCATTCAGAGCACTTCATCAACTTCCTAACATTCCGTCTTGCGAGGTAGCTTCTGTAGAGAGGGCTCAAGTGCTTGCAGAAGTGACTATATCTGGTAACATACTCTTACTTGGCAATTAATTTTATGACACAGGTCATCAGGTTATGACAGCAAGGGATGTGTACTCGTGGACACATTCCACCGGCAAACTAGAGAGGGATACAAGGGTTCCTCAGCTGGCAGAAACTGTGCCTGTGAAACCATCATGCAGTTTCAGCTTCTTCTGAAGAATGAAACATGGGAATCTGTTTATGAAGTCAGTGATACCAACAAAAAGTTTGACTCATTTTTGTGTACTTTTATAAATATTTTTGAAGCTAGTTTTCCTATTACATATGAAACTATAGGCAAAATAAACAATGACTGGATTATGCAAGGAATAAATGTATCTGGCAAGAATAAAAGGAGTCTGTTTATCTACAGTAGGAAAAGTAAAGACCCAAATGCAAGAGCATTTTATGTTCAGTATTGTAAAATTCTGAATAATGTTATAAAAGAGGCTAAAAAGCAGCATTACAGTAGACTTATAGCAAATTCAGACAATAAAATAAAAACAACATGGAACATAATAAAAAGGGAGACAGGAAAAATACATTTTTCAGAACAGATGCCATCTCTTCTAATAAACAATGAAAAAGTAAAGGATCCTGGAACAGTGGCTAATGCCTTCAATAAGTGTTTTCTAACAATTACAGAAAGCTTACATTTAAATCAAACAGAGACAGAATATGCTGTTTCCATTTTAAAAGCTGCATTTCCTGTAAAAAATTTTGGCCTTAATATCATTCCAACCACCGAAACTGAGGTGAAAAGTGTAATAAATTCCCTCAAATCAAAAAATTCATCAGGTTATGATGATAACAAGTAAAATTTTGAAAGCTTGTTCAGCTTTAATTAGTCGTCCATTAACTCACATTTGTAATCACTCATTATACATAGGCATTTTCCCGGACCGCCTTAAAATATCAGTAGTACGACCACTGTACAAGAAAGGGGACAAAACCAGTATGACAAATTACAGGCCAATTACACTTTTAACTTCTTTTTCTAAAGTGCTTGAGAAAATTATGTACAATAGATTGAGTCATCATATACACGCTAACAACATATTAGTCCCGGAACAATTTGGCTTCAGGAAAGGTGTATCCACTGAAGATGCAGCTTTCAAACTAACAGACAATGTGCTAAAAATCTGTTAACCAAAAAATGCATGTTGGAGGAATTTTCTGTGATTTAGCAAAAGCTTTTGACTGTGTAAATCATGAAATTTTGTTGGATAAATTGCATTTTTATGGCACAATGGCAGCACAATGGTTCAGATCCTACACAAGTAAATACAGGTAGGCCCTGCTTCACAACGCTTCATTTTACACTGTTTCACATTAAAAATAATAATGAAAAAATAAATGAAAACAAATATAAGAAGAAAATTTAAAAACTCAAGCATAAACGCAGCACAGGAAGTGGGTACCAAGGCGGTGCTAGTGTCGGCGTCAGTTGCTTTCTCCTCGTCCGCCAGTACAATGCATTATAATTCTTCCTCGATTTACGACGCTTCAGCTAGTGACCCTGAGGAGGTGGAACGTAACCCTGGTGTAAATCAGGGCCTACCTGTATGGTGTACTAGTCATTTCCCAGACCACTTACCCTGGTTTCACAAACAACTTTGTTAAAGCTGAACATAATACTTATAATTTTAATATTTAAATACTATAATTTAAATACTGACAGCAAACCAAGCTATAAACATTATGGCAGATTTACTTCTGTGTATTTCATTATACTATACTTAAAATCAACTTTATAAATCTTTGTAAACAGCATTATAAACTGTTAGTGGTTGAACATAATATTATATACTTAAATTTCCATTTTTCTTCTCCTATTAGAGTTAAATAAATCGAAAATGGCAGATATGCCTCTCACAGCAGTGACTACTGAAATTGTAAAAAGTTATTTATTTAATACTCACAATGTGTAAATGGGGTAAAACTGTAATGACAGTCACAGATATCACATAAACAAGTCAACTGGGGTCTTTGGGGCTTCATGCTGTATGTAGGTTTTCCAACATTTCACAGGATTCAATCTGAAGATGGAGGTGGCACATTCCTTTTAAATTTCATAACTACTCACAAGAAAATACAGCGTCAAAACTCAAAAGACTATAACTGACATATTCACCACTGCGAGAACATCAAATCGGACTAGACAAACAAAACAAACATTAATATTCCACCTGAAAAATAATTATACCATGAATCATTGTATGACATCCAGCATTTGAGGTAAAGGTAAGACACAGATAGCGGGTTATGATTCTGTTGTTGTAAGACGATCTGGCACCATGCACCACTGGTAGAGGCCACTGTTTCATAGCAACATGCTGTTTCCATGTTTCAGTGCTGAAGTCCTCAGCCCTGAAGATGAAGACAGCATATTTCTCTGAAAAACTGACATACACTGACAAGTCTACATGGCACCCAAACCCAGAAGATCAACATCATCATCTTCACCACTATGAAAACCTCAGATTCCACACAGATCCTGAATTACTTGATAACTGCATTACCACACGACTAATCTTAGAACAATTCTGAATATCTTACATATTTTACAGACCGAAGACTGCAGCTTTTACTGGCGTCTTATCACTATATCTTACTTACGTAATCACAGAGCTTCTGGGCTCATGTATCTTGTCTTTCTTCGTAGTTCTGTAACACAGGTGACCAATCATCCATTATTCTATTACATATTCAATCATGCAAGTTGCTAAAACAAAAAAAAGCTAATCTCATTCCACCATATCATAAAAACTTTGTCACTTCATTAGTATTCAGTTGATCAAGAAGTGTACAAAGCTCGACGTGTAAGAAATTGTTATTCTTGTAAATAACGATAATGAGATAAACTGAAATGAAAACCTTGAATAAAACTAAGCATGAATTTATAAATTAATCGTCCTCAACCAAATCATAAGCTTCCCCAACATTGTTTTTGTTTCTTCTAATCATAGGAATAATTAACCAACTCTTTCCTGTTGCTATATATAAATTTTATGTTTTATGACTTTCACAGATTAAATGTGTTCACTGACATGCCACACAGAGTTCAAAAGTGCACCCACAGGCCAGTTCCACACTGTAGGGTAGAACGTTCTCACATAATACGTTTTTCTGACAGACAATGAGATAAAGAGTTCGTTGGAAGCGACAGTATTAAGTAGTTTCAGTTGGTCATACAGCTTGAGGAATAGGTTTGTATTTTTCTGCCATGGACAGAAAAGACTTAACAATGCTGAACTTACTTCAGTGAAGGAAAAAATATCAAAGGTCATCCATTACTTGTAAACAGGGAATCAGGAGAAATAAATCAGACCTAAAACTTCTTGACGATGGTCAAGAGTCATTTGAATAAAATTCTACAACATTTTTACATGCCATCTTTTACATTCAATAAGTAGAATAATCTTAAAATGAGGAACTGCATTTCACTGGGAGAAATGCTATAATGATGACATAATATTAATTCATAAAAAAACAAAATTTAGACTTTATGATGAAATACTTTAATATTTCATATTGATGTTAAAACAAGAAATAAAAATGGAAGTACAGAACATAATTACTAATAAAAAACTGCTCACCAGAATGTGTTACACTGTGGGCAACCCTCGCATTACAAGTCCATAATCTTACCCCTTGGCTACATACCACAACAAGAAAGTCATGACATTCCAGAGGCAATGTCCCCACCTAAATGCTACATGTTTTTTCGCAGCCATTTTCACTTGGCCAAGCTTAAAGTCATTACAGAACTTTGTACTGAAAAGAATACTATAGAACTTACCTTGTGTGATTTAAATGAAAGGTAAGAGTTCCAGAATATCGCGACTGCTTGGACAAGAAGCACTTGAAAGTTCACAGGGACAAGAGAGAAATTCAAGAACTGTACCAACGGCCAAACCTGTATCAGGGTAAAAAGATCACATACAGTGGCCAAATTCATTCCTTCTAGCGATATCAAAACACTTCGGTGAGATCACGATACCCTTGCAAAAACCAGTTACTGTGACTTCAACTGTTTTTATTTTTACTTGACTATAGTCTGCAATTCCGTACATAACGCCGAGGGAATCTTGTACTTGCTTGCAAACCAACACCCAGATGAAGATAAAATGCAGAAGTTTCAGAGCTGTGAAAACTGATACGTAATGATGTTATGGTTATAGTTGTTAATCCTGAGGAAAGATGTCACTGATTTGTGGTGAACGTAATGAATAATGGAAGGGTCTTCCACATGTTTCCACCTAACATATTTTAATGATAACTGAATTGGGAAAACTATACCAATTCATTATTCACTATCATCCTCTCATTTGACACTTTATAGTCTGAGATACTGAATGTCTGAAAGACCTAAAGCCATTACAAATACAAAATTTTCAAGATGAAACAAGAAGCACTTTTTTATCTCCATTTACAATTCAACAAGAGCACAAGATGTCTGTTAATGGACAAAGAAATTTAACACAACAAAAAAGCAGTTCATATGTACATGTGTGTGTGCGGACGCGAGCATGTGTTTGCACGTGCACATCCACAAACACACACATATATTATCTTTAACAAGTTCAAGATGCCCCACATTTCTTTTTAAAGGTTACTCAGATGTTGAAAATGGCTTTACTGGTATTAACCAAAAACAAAACAGCAGGTGTCAAGAGTCACTGCGCTCAAAGAAAGCCAGACAAGTCCGACCAAATGACAAAAGCACAGTTCATCATTTGTGACTGCGATACGATTGTGCATCATGAGTTTGTGCCAAGACGTCAAACTGTCAATCAGCCATATTACAAATATTTTCCATGGCACCTACAGGAAAACTAAAGTCATCTTGAAAAATGGAGGAATGGACATTTGTTACTTCATCGAGACAACGTACGTGCTCACATCACTTCCATCCATCAGTTCATGGCCAAGAACAAAATAACTCAACCTCTGTACCTCAATCCCTGCAACTGTTGAACAGAAACTAAAAATAAACAGATTTAGCGAGCGTGGAAAATGAGAGAAATTTGCAGCAGGGAATTAACAGTATTATGAAATAACAGTTTCAGACATGACAGAATTACTTAGCTTGGTGCATTAACTCCTCCAAGAACAATACTTTTAAAGGGGCATGATGTACACGTCTTTCCTCATAAATGCATTTCTGTGATTTGAACAGTGGTGAATAAGTGTCTTTGGGTCATTATGCTGTGTAGTCTTGGAGCAAGCAAGTTGCCAATGCTGAAAGTATACCTTAATACACATATTCACTTTCCCAGCATTCTGAGTCTGCATTGTGAACGTACGCGCCGTGGCAAGTGGTAAATCGGAAAACTGACGAACCTTGTAGTTGGTAAGAAGGACCTCAAAGTAGTCATTCTTCAGCTTTTCCTTAGTTTGTTCAACATTATGTCCTTCCATCAAGGAAACAGATGACATGACAGTACAGAGGATTACTGGGGCTGCAACCAGCTGATCAGCAGCTACTTTCTTTGCAGTCTGAACATACGAAGACTTTGCTTTGAATTTTGCTAATCGCATATACCATAACTGTAGAGCTGGACCCTGCAACAAAGCATTGTAACGCTTAAAAAACACTCATGATACACACACAAAAACATCACACGATGTCAGAAAGTCCAACGTTCAAGCCTCAGACCAAGGACCAGTTATCCAAAGGATTTTATGATCTTCCTTTGTCCTTCGTGGTAAATGTTACGACAAGTTAATTTCCAGACCATTCTCGATTCGCTGTTCATAATGATGCAATCATTTCACAGAACAAAAAAAGCAGCATTATATAAATCAAGAAACAAAAATTCACAGTGCATGGAAAACAAAAGTTACATACTTTGTAAAACGTTCCATAATAAACCATAAAAGAAGCAGTTTAGTGTTCCCAACACCTTGACGACAAAATTTAGACTGTGGGTATGTACAGCTTAAGAACCGATACAAATTTGCTACACATGTTGCATGTTTATTTCATGAATCCAGGAAGAGAGTTTAGAAAGGTCAAAACCCTGAAAGTGTCCTGGGTTTGGGTTTCATTGTACAGAATCTAAGCACGACAGAAGAGCAGTGCCAAGACAAAAGTTGTTCGTTTCAACAAGGAGATTACAAGAAGAAAGGCCGAAACCCTGAGAAATAGACCTGTGTTTAAGTCCCTGCAAAGACGGTTTACACATTTCAAACACTGAGCAAAACCTAAACGTGGTGTCTAGACCAAAGTTGTTCGTTTCAGCGTGGAGATTACAGTAACAACAACCACGACCCAGAAGAAAACTCTCATGGGTTCAAGTCTCGACGAAGATGATTTCTGTAGCTCAGAAACTAGGCATAATTGAAAAACAGAACATGGACCAAAGCTGTTTATTTTGGTAGGAAGATTACAGGAACAAAAGCCATGATACATTAATAAAAACACCCAAATTTTGCTTTACCAGGCAAAAGAGCTATTGATATCTGATGTAGCATATGAATATAATTTCTTGTATGGTTATATATCACATAAAATAATCTAGAAAACAGAATAGATCTATAAGTTCAAACTGATCACAATCCTGAAAAACTGTGATGAGTTCAGAACCAGGTGAAGATGGTTTCTGTTCTCTGAGAACTAAGCATGACAGAAGAACAGTGGCATGATTAGAGTTGTTTGTTTCAATGGGGAGATTACAGAAACAAAGCCCATAACCCCAAAAAGCTGTCCTACGTTTCAGTCACGGTCAAAATGCTTTTGTAACTCAGAAACTACAGACAACAGAAGAATGGTACCTTGACAAAAATTATTTGTTCCTTCAAGTAGATTACAGAAACAAAGGTTACAAACCAAAATATCATACACAACCGCAAATTACTCCACACTTATGTATGATACTTTTATACTTACCATAAAAAAGAATCCAATACCAGCGAACCTGATAACACGTCCTTTATCAATATTCTTAATTCCTTTGTCCTCAAAGACAGTTTGAGACAGCACATCTCCTACCCCCATAAGGAAACTAGACTGCAACGCTTGTGTGTACACTGGGTGAGTATACAGAACTGCACGGTATACACCAAATAGTTTCCGTAGATGCTTCATGGTAAACGAAATAGAAATATCTGTAATATAAAAATTAAATGTGTGAGTCTTTCCACGCAAAATCAAAGCAGGTCACAACCCAACCTGACCTCAGAATTGAATGATTTTCTGTGAGATTGTAGTCCAAATTAAGGTAACTATTTCTGACTTATGTTACTGCTTTATGGTCACTACATTTTTCACAGCAGACATCACACACAGACACAGAGACAAACACAGACACAGTCCTTTACAACACTCCATGGATCCAAATGTTAGTCAGATTACAATAGGATATAGAATAAGCCATAATAATACAATACATATTGTCATATTACAAGTGCAATTCATACTATAAAATTTCACATATTTCAAACAAAGAGTTTACATAAAGTAGATAAATTACACTACCCATTTATATTATGTGCCAGTCTCAGTGGCAGCGTGGTCCAATTTGTGTTTTCAATCTGCCACAGCACTTTGGCCCAATTACTGTGGACTATGTATGTGTTCATGTGTGTGTGTGATTTTACTTCAGACTTGTTTCCTGTCTGATAGGTTTGGAATCATTTTGCATCTATTCCTTGAATGCCATAAAAATGTTATTTAATAAACAAAATTTCATTATCTTTTTATTTCACTGCCTGATTTGCTGTAAGTCTACTGCACTGCCAATTCTTAGTCTCTTTTAAAACATTTTCAGGATTTCACAACATGCTCTTACGTTTGGTTAATTACATTACATTTGCAAGATATTTTCATTCCTAGTGTACACCGGGCATTCTTTACTTTATCAATACTTTTATATTTAATTGGAAAACTAGCTTCAAAGATATTTAGAACAATATACAAAAATTATTTAAATTTACTGTTGATGTCACTGACTTTATAAACAGATTCCCTGTTTCACTCTTTCGAAGAAGTTGAAACTGTATGACTGTTTCATTTAATTTTCTTGTACTCTACTTCAAAGGTACTAAGTTACCTGCTGCTGCAAAATAATTAATCATAAGATACTGAGCACCACGTTCTGATAGGCCATTTGTTATTGGGAAAAGCAATGTGCTGAATCTTACACTATCCACAGAAAAATTATCAATTGCAGTGCTTTAGTCATTCATTTTGAATTCCTGTTGCAAAATTTTCCTTCTTACCTGAGTGACACGTCTTTTCACATTGTGACTCCTATCTGACGTAGAATAGAAGAGTAACTTCTTTTGCGCTTCTAATATCTTAAACATTAAAATGTATGTCTTATTTAATGTTATTCATTTCATACGCCCTGTTCTGAATTGCCATTTCAACAGCAAGCATACTTCACGCTAAAAACAACATAATATTGGCATACATAATATCCACACACCACAAACACCTAACACACGCGGGTAGGTTGGCACTTCTGAAACCTCGTTTTCGTCTGTGAACTTCAATGTTATTAATATCCTCAAAAGTGTATCCACCCTCTCAAAAGACTTGAGAGATAAATTAAATCAGGGCAAAACATGCATTCGGAACAAGTTTACTCAGTGTGGTAGAATTTCTTGAACGAAGTAACCTCGAATCATTAAATATGTTGCTAATCGACAAGTTCCACGCTCATCACAACCAATCAGGATGCAGCTGTGTATTATTTTTTTGCAATCTGTTGCAAACTTAGGTTAGGTTGTACACTGATAATTTAAGATAGATTAAAAATTGTTCATTGTCGCCTCTGCAGAGACAGTGACACTTAAAGAAAACAGCAGTCACAGCATCCACACGCTACTACTGGCAGCTATCAGAATATGACATTATACATGGTGAAAACTATGTCCAAGCACTTGAAACACTTGCCTTACTTCAGCTTGAAAGCTTAAGAAAGGCAAGTTGTTCCTCACCTAAACTTTATACATTGCAACTTTCATGGAGGCTGTAGTGTCACATGACCTTCAGCCTCAATTATTTGCTGTGTTACAAGAGACTTTGTGAAGGCTCGCCCTTTCAACATTTGTCTATATGCAGTACTGTGTGAGGAATTGCAAGCAAACCACTAATCACTAATCAAGAATGAAGGTTTTTACAGGATTCTAATTCTGAACTTTACCAATACTTTCTGGATATGCGTCTTACTCTTCTATCCCATTTATCAGACATGTCTGATATGTTCAGCAGATGAAACACCTCTCTTCAACATCCAAATGCTAACATTGTAAAGCTTTTTGACAAAATCTTGGGATGTATAATCTGAAGCTTTCACATCGACTAAGTATAACGTATTCTTCTCGGGATACTAGACGTGTCAGGCAAACTTCAGTACCCTGAGGATGAGGATGGTTCTTGAAATAAGTGTTTTCTCTATTCATCCCCCTGACACAGCTAGTAGCCCAAGAAGTCATAAAGTGTTGGTATTTATAAAAAAAGATGACACCTTGGAAGAACATTTGTGAAAGTGATGGCATAGAAATGTTTAGCATAAGTATGTCGAAGGATATGATTATGAATTTAAATAAATTAAACCTAAAGTTCTAACACACCTCACTGATTGTGAGTGTAATTTTAAGATTAGCTTTTCAGACATAACTCTTTCTCAGTATGAATGGATCTGAAGTCTATTTGCAATTTAAGTCACCTTTCTATAAAATCCCAGATGGAATTTGCCGGTGATACTTCCCTTAAATACAAATTTGAAGCTGTGGCTTTTCTTGCTTTCAATATATTACTTTCTGTACGACATACGTGTGAAAAAAAAATTCAGCAATGATGCCAATTAAATCAAAGTACCATAACCATCTGCAGCTTGAAAATGGCTTATGAATGATCCACCCTAGGATCAGTCACTAGTGTCACCCATCCTTCCCACTGAGGAAGTATGTTGACTTTTTTATGTAAATGACTGTATGGTGAGTTGAGGAAGTATGTTGAGTTTTTTTATGTAAATGACTGTATGGTGAGTGAAACATATTTGGTACTTTAATGGTGGTGCCAGAAAAGAAGTTTGAGAACCACCGTCAAAGGGGCAGTGATGGCTAAACAGCTTTAAAATGGGATATAATTTCTGCATTCAAATCTTCAGTTGCTGACAGTGCACAAAGACCCTGTATATATTATCATAATCCTAACAAATCTCTAAATTATTGGTGCAAAACATGGTCCATCAACCCCTTTAATGCTTACCAGATAGCATTATGGAATATAATTCCCAGATCAGCCATGAAAAAATTGATAACCACAAATGAAGTAGGAATTCTCGTAGCCAGGAAATTACATAAATGCTACACAAATCTTCCCATTGTAACATGACATGATAATATATTATTGTATGACAAATACAAGATGAATCCATATAATTGCTTACAAAACTTAAGTACTCGTAACAATAATACCACTAATAAATGCAGTTAACAGCCGTACATAGTATACACTGTCATAATACAGTTTACATTGTGTGGATGTGTATAGATTATATATAAAACAGAACACTCAATAATCATTTAACATTTCTGTACAATTCACAAAACTCTCACTAACATTTTTAAATGCATCACTTTCATATATTTCTACAATTCCACCTACTACAGGCACTAAAATTTCTGTAGCTGATAATTTCATATATTGTATTTCTGAAGAGTATTTGCATTGTGAAAAAAAAAAACAATTAAAGCATTAGGCCTTATATACATTAACCAGAGATGTGTGAACTCAAATTTTTGTATATCTTAAACTTTTCCTCAAATATGGCCTCAAACTTCAAATTTATCCATTAACCTTAGACAGTTTTACACAAAAATAATAATATCAGAAAAGATTTAACCTTTATCATGCAGGAAAAGGCAATTCAAACCCCTATATTATGAGGCTGCCACCTGGACTATAACTGCATGGTTTATGGTTTAGCAGTACACATGGCCAGCTGGACTGTGTGTAAGACATAGTTTTTGGCCTGGGAGGAGCTGGCGGATGGGCCTATTCTGTGTACCTGAGGTGGCACTGTCGGTGTATTTCTTTTGTTTGGGCTTTCAGTTCGATAAGCTCCTCATCCTTCCTGGAGGCAGACAAAACATTTTACTATCGTACAAGTGACTCACTCCTAGCTGTCGGTGTATTTCTTTTGTTTGGGCTTTCAGTTCGATAAGCTCCTCATCCTTCCTGGAGGCAGACAAAACATTTTACTATCGTACAAGTGACTCACTCCTAGCCTCCCCTTGAAAATTCCACCAGCCAAAAACTACTGTGCTCACTATACAATGATGATTAAGATAAGTCAAATTTCAATTACACATTAAAACTAGAATTCCACTAAAACTGGGGCTAAATTTTGTAGTAAATTATGCACATTAGCAGTTGTACCAATCATGCATTACTGATTATAACTAACTCCATGAAGCAGGGTGCTTCTTGAGAAGTTACCAGTTGCTCAGCTGGTCAAGAGATTTCCCACTTTTATGGAACCAAAACCTTCATTACGATGTTAACAAAATCCCACCAACCGTCCCTATCCTGAGCCACCTGAATCTTAACACACCTTTATGTACGTACATATACACACACACATAATACAATCAGAGAGTTCAACACAGTTACCACAGGGTCCTACTACCAGAACTTACTCTGAGCCAGATCAGTCCAATCCCCATCAAACATCATATACCTAAGATCCATTTCAATATTTTGTTCCTGTTTCAATTTCTATCTCCCATGTGGTCAAGAAAGTTCATGGTTTGGAATTTGGAGTGTTCACACATCCCCATTATTATAAGTACATTTTTTCCAGCACTGACCATTTGAGGATCTAAAATTATTTTACAATGAAATACAATATACAAGTGTATCATCATTTTCTGCGAGCCACTTTTTTTTATTCATTTAACAAAAATTAGGAACACTACTTACTTATTTAAAAGATTCACGAAATAAGAACACAATTTCATAGTGGTCATTACTAAATCATGAACAATGACATACAAAATAACTTATAAAAAGAACAAAAACAGGATAAATTAGAAATATGCACATACAAAACAAATTACAGGCCAATAACAATTAAGCAGTAAAATCGCTGGTTATATATCAACTACTGACCACTTGTGTTACCAAGATTGCACAACAGAAACAGCTCCACCACATCTGTAATGACGACAGAAAAACACTAAATAAAGCCTCCGAGTACAAATCTGTCTGACGTAAGCATACAAAAATAGTAATTTTGAAGAATGAGAACATGGTCCGCAGTTATGCAGACCACATGAAGCCAAAATTATTCTATAATTTTTCTGGATTTCGCTGAAGTCTCCACCGGTAGAGTCTAAAATTCTGTTTGTGCCAAAACAATTTTCAGACACGCTGTAAGCTTTGCTGCATACAGTCTCGGCTAATTTCTTATGAGTGGGAACGCCTCATCACCTACCACAACATGAGGTAATATTTTATCTGTTTGCGGCAGTGACGTATCTTCTGATATGCTGAGTGACCTTTTCCCTAATGCAATACCTAGTACCCAATCCAAAAGCACTCCTCCACCATTGATCCATATATGCACCCACATTTACAAATATGAATTTATAGTTCAGTCACTAATGCTTGGAATACGAATACATAAAAATCCTTGAATTATAAAGTTACCTATTTATAGCCCCTATGCACTCTGGAAACCAGTTACCCCGGTCCACTTAATTTGGTAAAACAAGGCTCATATTAACCAGGTACAAGAAAATTCCACAACTCAAAGCCTGTCCAGTAGGTTTTACAGTGGCTAACAAACCTGGGCAATCTGGCACGCAGTTCCAGTGAAAGGAATAGGCATGAATCATATGAGGCTATTGTTATTCTTAACGACAGTTTTATACTTGTGAATACAGCTCACAAAATGCAGAGACTAGCAGTGCCAGATGCTTCCACCTCAGAGGCCAGAAACCAGTAAGTTCTGACTTTTATATTACAAGATCATATCTTACATTTAGCGGGGGTGGGGACAACTCCCCTTTCCTTTTGCTACTAAGCCCATGACTGACTTCACTGTTTGCAGGGCAGTGCCCCAGCACTCATAAAAGCTTCAAGGTGCCACTATGGACTGTGTTGGCTCAACTGGAGTCTTAATAACAACACGAACAGAGAAACTTCACTTTCAGGTAACTAATCACTTGGAAAAATTTTAAAAAGAGAGAGAGAGAGGTAGAGATTAGCAGCAGATATATTTTGTGCTGTAATTCTTTAATTTACAAGTCTGGGGCATTACTCTAACAAACATCCATGTGCATGGTTTTCTGCACATGCACATCACTAACCTAATGTAACCTAACCCAACCCGATGCAATTCTGTGACAGACCAACCAATGAGTAGTGAACTCCAATAACCATGACATAAAAGTGAAACTTCTGTCTCCCGAATATCTCTACCAAAGAAAACTGCAGGTCCTGGCAAGATTAAACACATTTATATAAGTTTTCTGTGACAGTGGTTGGTGCAAATATGCATGGACTACATTAATTTTTAGGAAGTAAAGATTAATACTTCAGACTGTGGTATTTCCAGTTGTTACATCGAGTGCACTTGTGCGTGTATACCAACGTTCTCGAGGAACATACTGCCTTTATCTTCAGCCCATGAGATCTGAGCACCTTAAACTTCACAAGATTAACATTACTGTGCAAATGCCATCCACCATAACGTAGAGAGGAGACTCAGTTCAATAGTCCGACTGTTTGCATCACTCTAGGAATGAGACCTCTGCCAAGGAACTTCAAGTTTCACTGATGTGCTGCTTTAATACGTCGAGTACTGGCAGATATTTAAATTTAAAATCCCCAGTTACCGTACACATAATGCCTCTCTTCTCAAAATGCTTTTGTCTTTTGCTTATGATGGTCTCGGTGTTTCAGGATACTGATGTCTAATAATGTTTCTCAAAATGACATTTCTCAAGAAATAATACTTTGTGAAGTGCCAATGAACCGAAATTGCAAATTTACTTTGTTTCACCCCTTTGTATTTTTTGTACTTTTTTCAGCACACACTTTATACTTCCTAGTTGTATATTTCATGACTCTGCCCCCTGCAACAATTTTTCCATACTGGACAAACTGAATGTGAAGATAATTCACAGCCAGAGGACCAAGAATTCTTGAGGAAAGAACAACTCAATTTCCGTCATACACGATAGACATGATGCAACATGCAAAGCTTTCATACACAATATGCAGAATTCGTATGATTACCTGGGCATGTGAGTTCAAACCTTCAAGAAGTTCTCATGTTTCATGGGGATGGAACTTCAAACATTACTACTCACAGTCTGTGGAAATACAGGAGTGGTTATGGATGGATCCACCAATCATTAGTTTTTGGTACCGTCTTACCATACCTGACCCATCGATACCAATAGTCGTAAATATTTTTCCATTTTAACTTTCATCATATATGACTTCTTGGCATTTTACAGAAGATTTTAAGTTTTCAGAACTTTGTGGTACATATTTGATTCTTTTGTGAAAGCTTCAATTTGATCAACACCTGTGTACAGACCCACAATCTCAGAAATACTGCCAGTTTTTTCAGGCACTGTATCTACCCCCCATCTGTTGCTGTGCTGTCAGGAACAGGGTTTACGCTGTCAGATTCAGACACTGAACCATCTACACCATCTACTGCTACTTGTACTTGGCCCTCATCATCAAATATATGCGAGATTAGATCATGAACTACCACCAGGTTTGCCATCCTAAATGTCTGACAATACATCAGCTAAAAAGTTTGCGACAGTTTCTTCTTCACTGAAAATTTCAATGGGTCTCTTTCATGACACCGTATCTGTAAACAGCTAACAAGAAGTAACAACTGTTATAATCATATACATGAGGCCGTGTACTGGCTAAAAAAATTACAAATTTATAATTTAGGCTAAATGTTTATCAAAGGAAGGTTGTATCCAAAATAATGACATATCTGTCAGTTTATCATCCCTAATTAGGTTGTAGGAGCACATACAATACAAGAATAGTGATATGAAATGAAGTCTACTAGAATAAGACCTTTCAAGATTCCTGTCATGAGCTAAATTAAGTTCTGTTCAAGGAGTCACTTTCCTGCTACATCTGACCTGTGAAGAGATTTAACCTCTTTGTGGCATAAATAAAGTATTACCAATGACAGAAGCAGCCAGCCAAAGTGCTCAGAGTACCAAAACAGTAACTCCTTTCACTTTTGTTCCTACTAGTTGAGAGGAGACCACATTAACGTTAATACAGCGAGCTGGTACAGGTCACATGACTGGCACACAGTACAACAGTAAGGCACACGTTATTTAATTAAAACACTGTATTTCTGAATGAGCAAGGAAAGGAGAATCCACTTCAGTTACTAAAGGACATCATGCACTTCACTATGAAGCACAGATTTTAATATTACTGGTAGAACCGTCTTGGGGTGGGGGGGGAGAGAAAAACTTAAATCAAGCACAGCGACCTTTGTAATAAGAGACCGGTCTTCATCGACTTGTCAGGATTGCAGCTGAAAATCCACGTTGTAATGTGATTCGTGTGTGTATAATTATCAGTCATGTGATACTGAGTAAAATAAATCATAATCAGACATTCAGGACAACTGAACAATCATTATTCATAAATTACATGTGCCATATTTATATTATAAGGGAATACTGAAGTAAATATTTACAGCGGGTGTTGGAATTGATAACCAAGTAAAGAAGCTTCCTATTATAAAATATTTTCATATTTTGAAAGATGACCCAACAGCAGTAAGAAAGTGAATCATGGAATGTTAATTTATTTACTGATGGATGAGTATTCATAGATACAATTTCAAAAATCCTCTGACTACTGCACCAACACAACAAAACAACAAATATCTGCCTTTGTGCCTAAAATCAAGTCATTTCACCTGACACCCTGAGACTGACATGACCTCCTGAGTTAAAAAACACGGACACACGGCACAGAAAATTTCCACCCTAGCTGCGGGGCCTACGTAGCCTCAAGGGCACCATATGCCCTTTCCCCAGGGTTAAAGCTGCTGTAGCATTAAACAAATCACAATATATACTTATAGACATTTACCTACACAGAGAACACCCTTACAACCAAACATGAAACCTACAACTCCCTGAAATTCACCCCATTGTAATCACTAAAGCTATATCCTACCCCCCCACCCCCCATCACACAACTTTTATGGCAATACCAATCAGTTCTAAAATCAATTAATTTCAATACCCGCTCTCTCAAAGTGCAAGTGTGTCTAATTATCTGCTGCTATTATGATCTTCCCATGGCTGTTGCTGTATTAAATATCCCTTTCTCAGCCATTACACTGACAAACACTTTATTACATAATATTCACTGCATTCTAGAGATCTGAAAACAATATTCTGCATAGGAATATCACATTCTTGTAAAACGTTTTCATGCTGAGAGATTGATGATGATGATGATGATGATGTGTACCTCCTAAAATTCAGAGGCAACACTGCAAAACTGACAAAATAAGACCTCTAGAAATTTGATGGAATGCATTATACAAGTAAAATATCCCCGTTATACCAACAAATGATTCAGTCTATATTAACTGAATTTCATACAAATAAGGTTTTGATAAATTACATTCTTTCTCTGTTTATCATAAGAAAAGTAACTTTTTAATGAAAGTACATCGTCTGTAGTTTGATACAGCACTCCTCATGGATTTGTACAGATGGCACAGTGCACAACAAACAGCTTTAATTGGATTCTGCATAATTCAATCTAATCTGTAGATGGTGACATTCCTGATCTCTGAAGATAGAATTTGAATGCCTTATAAGGTAGACACTTAAAAATGATGTTAGTTTGTAATTCAATTATTATTTTATCATGCAAGAGTGAAACATAGTTACTTAAATATTACAATTTGTAGCAAGACAGTTCATGCAATAACAAAAACTTGTAGTGAAACAAATATTAATAAACTTCAAGGTGGTTTTCTGCACCCCTACAAACTTGTTCTAATCACTGGGTAAGCGAGCTATACTGATCCAGCTTAACAACGGTAGTGGGAGGAGGAAAAATTATACAAGTCTCATCTAGAGCTCACTTCAGCGTTTCTTAATAGACTTAACGGACGTCCTGATCATGAACACCGTACACAGATAGAAAACTGGATAATTAAAAAATCCTTAATTTTTGATCACCTGCAAACCAGACTAGTAAGATTACAATATATTTCCTTGTCCTAAAATAGATTCATCAATGAAATTGCCCTCTGATGGGCACATTTTGATTATGGCTTCTGAGCGAAACATGTGTTCTCATCAACGGGCATTATTACAACATGCAAACAAACAAAGATCTGAAAGCAGAAAGTAACAAAATCAGAACCGAGATAAAGCAAAATCATATGAAGGAATCATTATATACCTTGGGAAATGGTATGATCCTTAGTGGGATATATCGTGGCAAGCAATTGGCAGGATGCAACTGACTCTTAAAGTTTACATCAGACGCTCGTTAATGCACGCACATTTTATATCACATGGGGAATCAGATAAGAAGGATACAGATCTGTTTCACAATGTTTTTATTCAGAATGCAATTAAACTAATATTAAAACTGGTTTCCATAACAGATATTAGTGCTTAAAATTTTACTCTGAATTAGATAATTTATTCTACCACTCCATACAGATCCATGGGAAGAACTGTATGGCGTCGAGTTCCTATCAAGTGATTCCTACACGTAATTATTATAGGTAGAGCCACAGCCCTGCCTCCAGTCCTACAGAGAACTGTTTATACTATATGTACAGTCGTGAGAACAGCAAAATCACTGAACATCACCAGGTCCGAAGTACCTCGTCTACAACCTCAGCCACCTACCTTCAACGACACATCAAGTTCAGCAACACTCGCCATTTATAGCTTCAGCCTTCTGAACTGCTGCAGGAATGGATTCCTGAGTCTTGGATTGTAAACAAGTTCCCAGTAATTCTGGGCAAGAAATTTCTCCAGTCTGTATCCTATGAATCTGGGTCAGCAGGTCATAGTTTATACGTTCGCTCACCACTGAATCATGCCTGAAAGTGCAAACAGAAACAAGGGATGCATAACAAGACAGTGTTTACAGATTTTCTATACTAAAATATATGAAACTGAACGTCACGGTCGAGAGGTCCCCTGGTTCAAATCTTGACCCGGAGACCGGTTATCCTGACTGGGGTTTTCAGTGGTTTTCCTCAGTTCTTCCAGGCAAATGCCACGATAGTAGGCCACATTAATCCTTTACATACCTTTGCATACATTCAACAGATTTGAAATTCTCCAAAGAAAACAGGCAGATCGTGTCAAAAAATCTGGTGTTGAAGAAGCTCCTTTTAAAAAGGTGAAAATACCAAATGCAGCACACATACAAGCCAATCCAGAGCAATTTACCAGTTTATGGCTGATTAAATGTCTAAGAGAGCTCCATGTGTATCTAGCATCAGATGACACTAATTCTTTAAAACACGTCAGACCACATCTGACACAATGTATTTACACAAACATAGGAAATGTACATATGTAAGAAGCAAATCACTTAAAAAGAAAACGAAAAGCAAAATCCTATTTATATACGACACATTTCTCCTCAAACAACAGCCACATTTAAACTTCCAGGTTTAAAATACACTGGTTGTAGTGGTTTCATGACGATGACGACACTGCGTGTACTGTCACACACTGCCTGCCAGCCTGCAAAAATGCTATTTTGAGTATTGCAGTTACACGATATCTGCAGGTGACTGTTAAAATAAAACATAAAACAGAGTCTTTAAGAAAGAGACAGCATACAATTATCTTGGATATTAAACAGAAAAGTATTGGTCCATATGATGAAATCACTAGATAACTTCATGTCCATTTGGCTGAAAATAATGTCTTCTGAACAAAGTGTATGCTCTGCACTTGTTTTGTGCACAACAGATGCACAGCCATTAAAACCATTCAAATGAAAGCAAGACAGGGCCTCAAAGTACGAGAAGACGCAGATTATTTCATGTACCTGCTTTAAGCAGCTACTGCCAGAGAGCTAAGTTGTTTAAAAGTTTTAACTCCTGTATCCCCTGTATCACTTTCCATTCAACTGCAACAACTTGGTCTATTGCCGCAGTGAAACAAGTTTTAAAAATTTGCTATTATTGAAATATTTTTACATTTAAAACCATCACTTCCTAACCAACCACAATGCTGACCAAATATTCCCCCCCCCCCAAAAAAAAAAAAAAAATTTAGATAAGCTACACGCTAGTTGCGGGGGACGCAAACCAGGAAAGAAGTGTGGTTTATATTTGCATAAATATGGCACTAACTTGTACTCTGGGTGTGACTGGATGAACTGCCTCATCCAGCTTGCTGTGGTCTGCAGGTCACCAGATGCCCTTCGCTGGATCAGTTTCAAGTACTGCTGGATGGTGCAATGTGTGTCCGCATCAACATCCATACCACTAAGGTAACTGTTGATCAGCGGAATAAGCCCTGGGAACTCGTTTGGCTGAAACGACAACGTATACCATACGGTGGCTCTGTAAGATCTTAAATATATAAAAGAAGTTCATCCCAGTCAAATGTCAACTCTAAAACATTCTGTCTCTCAAAAAATAATAAAATGACAACTGCATGAAATATATATTTAGCTTTCCATCTGATGGTAACAACCAATGAAGCACTGGACCTAAGAATGTGAAATTTTACATGGAAACAGATCTCACACATACCTATAAATTCTGCATCAAATATTGCTTATATAACCAGAAATGTGATGCTGAAAGGAGGTATGTAACATGAGCATAGGTCATATTACATTTGCCCCCAGAGCTCGTCATTAATGTGAAACAAATATATTTCAAAATAAAAATCAAACACAAAAGACATATCTGAACCTACGATTCAGAACCCAACTTATGGTACTGCTGCACTACACTCCTGACAGGGGGAAAAAAAAACACTAATCACAATTTCTCTGCCTTCAGTGCACAAAAGTTGAGAAACTGAAGGCAAAATAAAGAGTTACCTTGCCATTGATGATCTGGTCGACTGTCATGGGAGTGTACACATCACTGCAATCGCTGGTGTGGCAGCACGAAGTTGCAGCAGGTGGAGAGACGCACGTTGTAATATCTTTGCGGAAGTAGAATTCCTCCTGAAGAACAGCATCCCGTTTCTGAGCACGTTTCATGTTTTCATCAACCTGCAGGTGATAAACAGCAATCCCTTGCAAACTATGAATATACAAGTAAAATTCTATAAATTCCGTTTGCAAAATTTAACCTTGTCGGGACAGTGAATGCGCCAGACTTCAAATGTACTAACAGCAAATAAATGTATATATTTCTACAATGCTCCATTTATTCAAAGTAACAAGAAGAATGGGCCAATGCAAACCTGCCAGTGACATTAATGAAAAGTGTTTCTTTTATGCGTGAGGGCTGTCTCCTCTCGCGGTACACACGGGAATAATAGGTTGTGCACTGTAAGTTGAGAAGTCATCTGGCAGATGGCAGGGAAACACAAGAGCTGTGCACATTTCTTACGATAGCATATACTAAATGAAACAGTTAGTGTTATGAAATTCTTCAACTTCTCCAAACCTACGAGCTTTGTGGCAATACCATTTGAGACATAATGTTAAATTTATAAATAATTATATTTTTCTCTCAAGGGAATATGAAAATATGCCTTAAAAACTTGGAAGTATACAACACACAGCACATACACAATGTTCACTGAGGCACAAAGAGATCCTTAAACTGAATAAAATTATACTAAAATCATACTGGAATTACAAAATGTGCTGTAGGATTACAATGCAGAGTTTCATACAAACCATGTCCACAGCCTCAGAGCTCTTGCTTTGCAAACTGATGGATATGAATTCCTTTTTCAAAATGTATTTTACATAAAAACTAAATTGTCTAAGAAATAATTTCTCTTAAATGTTAACAGTATACCTCACATTTCAGTAAGCACTGATCCTGACCTTGCTGATGGGTATAATGAAGTTAAGTTGATATGACAGGATTGCCCTGGTCAGCAGCACCACAAAGCACACGATAGCTGCATTTTCAAAATCTGTGATTTGCACCTCACAAGGTCGAAATTCCACCCTCCAACCAATAGGCGAATTTGGAGGCGGTGGCTTGAATCTCATTGTCTGCCAGTTAGTTGACTGAATATTCTGTAAACAGACATAAACAGCTATTAAGTTACATGTGAATGGTCATTAATGAACTCTTATTTTGTAGCTGTCAAAGGAAAATCCACAGGCTACACAACAAGCAAATATGGAACACCAATACAAAATATTTAAGGAATAGTCAAACACTACTTAAAGCTGATCACAGAAAAACTTCATGTATAAACTGTAAATATGTGAGAGATTGCAACATCCATAATAATAATAATCCGTGGCGTAACAGCCCTCTGATAGCCAAAGCCGACTAGCTGGCTGCTGGCCTCACGTTCACATGCCTCAGCAGAGGTGAACGATCGTCCAACCAGATATAGGGTGACGTGTGGTGAGCACAACAAACCCTCAGCCATTGCTAGTTTTACGCTACTTATTGTAGCTCCCCAATTTCCTCACGATGCTGGGTAGGCACCGGCCCCATACACCGGTCAAAAATCTCATGAGAAATTTCTTTCCCCCGAGACTCGAACCAGCGCGCATTCCGTATCACTGGCCCAAAGCACGATGCCTCAGACCGCGCGGCTACGGCGTGGGACGATTGCAACATCCAAGAATCAAGAACGCTGCAAAAGTGAAGGGAGCTTCTTGTGTAGAGAGAAATTGGAGCAAATGTGTGCCAGCATCCTACAGAGAACCACCACTGTGTCGCAAAACAATACCCATCCTCAATGTCCAGGACACACAATGGTCTCTACGCTGGTAGGTGTTGGACCATCCCTCCATATATCGTGGGCCTGCAACCATGTTAGTTGCATGACACTTGAGGTTTTCACAGTGGTGACAATGTTGCTGACGTTCTTTTGGGCTCTGGCATTGTGCGGACTGGTCGGTAGATGCCAACATTTTGGGTAAGTGTACTGTCTCTATCTTAAGCCCTGAAGGGCCAGAATCCAGAGAACACGTGCATTACATTTTGTCAGGAATGCTTGGCAAATTAGCCCAGCACCTTTCCTCTAGACCACCAAGCCCTCGCAGACTTGAAAATATTGCTGGAAACTAACGTAATTAGTGATGAACAAAGTCTTAAAGCACGTGTGACTTCTTATTTATGACAGTTATATGTGACAAACCTCAAAATGGTCTGTGTCTTGCTCATCATCCTGGTCCACCTTCTCGGTGAACAGGGACACAGAGTCACGTATAAACAGATGAGCAATGTGCTGTGCTAGCAGGTGATCAATGTCCGCATCACGCAGCTGCTCGTAGATGGCCATATCATATATCAAAGGCACATCATTGTATCTGTAACAGCCAACACAACAAAAGTAAGGAGCGTCAGCAACACGCAATGATAACGCTATGTTGTTCATAAATAAAAAAAATCAACTAAGGTTCATAACAACCAACAGTGAGTATGGTAACATAATCAGCATAAATGTAACAAAGAAAACATTTATGGACCTGAAAATTAAATCTACAACAGAATAATTGAAATGACAAAAGAAAAGAAACACAGATCAATTAACAAATTAAATTTCAAATTATGCATTATCAGTAAGCAAATGCAGATTCAGTATTTAGACCCGACAAATGGATCCATTTAGAATAATTATAATTAGATTATGTATAATTTTATGTACAAAACAGCAGCAGAATCGGCAACCAAATACAAAGTGACAATGATTTAACCCGCTATCATGACAAATGGATCCATTTGGTGAATGAAGGATGCCCAACATTATCAAGTCTCAGTAAACGAGAAAGACATCCAAGTTTACAACTAACTCCACTCAGAGGGTAATAGTCCCTCAGCTACTCAAGAGATCCTTTACATTTTATGAAATTTGAAGGTTCATAACCACATGCACAAGAGCCCACCACTGGTCGCTATCCAGAGGCAAATGAAGCCACTCCAGACCCTCCCACCTGAATCCTCTAATCACAGGTGTGATAATATTTGGGATGTTTCTCACAAAGTTTCTTGCCTTTACAAATTAAAATTTAACCTGATATGTAATTTTATTCCATTCCTGTTGAAGAAAGTCTAAAGTTTATTACCATGTATGATACTACATTCTACCTAATCCAAAAAAGGAAATAATTTTAAGGGTTAGATACTGAAACTGCTCTAGTTTATGACAGCATCTACGTCTAGGTCTCTCCAGAGGCCTCTTCCCCTCAGGCTTCCCAACCAATACCCGGGGCACACCTCTTGACCAAGCCATGCGCGCTACATGCCCTGCCCATCTCATTCTCCTCGACTTAATCACCCTGACAATATTGGGGGAGGAGTAATTACCACTCTACTGTATATAAATATTTTTTTCATACATACCAAAGGAAAGGGTTTTTTTTTACCACAAAACAACAAATTAGTTAACACAAGCAAATAAATGTTCTGCTTGTGCTTCAATACATACTAGACGAAAGTAGTAATGCCTTACTTCTCTCCTTGTGGCGAGAGATAAGAGTCAATGGAATCGTAGCGAGATTTAGGTATTCTGAACTTGTTGTGTTTCAGAGGCACTTCTCCCCTCTCTTCTCTGGTGCGACAATCCACAGAGCAGGAGATAACATTCCACCGACAATCTACATCCGTCACATAGCCTCGATGCAAGGGCGACGCTGCTGTTAATGCCAACTGAAATGTAGTAAAATGGGTGTTCTGGAAATTGTGTCATCAAACTTTAGAATTTACTATGATCAATTTTCAGAAGTCTTTTCTTCAAGACTGATGTCTTAAGTATTATTCTTTTATCAGCAGGTATTACAAATTAACTGCAAGTAACTTCAGTGTTTCAATATTCATATCTTACATAGTTTACAGTCCTATTTTTCATTTTACCATAAGCTAATATGAAATAACACAAACAAACAACCTTTTCAATCTTCCCACGTGTGTTGCACCGGTTCCTTTAGAACAAACAAAGTCTTATGTATCTTAAGAAAATAGGCTGAGAAGATGCGGACAGGATTAAGGCAGCTCAGGATACGGACTGTTGGCTAAACACAGTAATGAATTCTTGGGTTCCAAAAATGGCCAGAAATTTCTCGATTAGCTGAGCTGCTATTAACTTCACAAAGAGCTACATGCTGTAAGTCCACCAGTCACACTCTGTACAGTTGAAGATATCATCGCCCTGATGACGGAGGCAGTATGACCTCTGAAACGTTGGTAAACATCGACCAGACTACACAGCGCAACAACCCAGAAGACAGATATCTTCATACTCACCGCTGTGAAAACCTCAAATATTTCACAATGGGTTAATTAAAAAAATAATATACTTTCTCTCTCTTACTCACCATGATGGGACAGAGAGGTGTAAGCTGATCATAGAGGGTCCTTGCTTCATTGATATTACAAGCTTGGAATGTAAGCTGGAGGCAACAGCATCCCATGCCAAATCCCATTGCATCCATGTACACATGATTTGGCAATGCTGCCTTACTGGACTCACCGTCATCTCCAAGAGCTCTCAGGTTCTCAATAAATGGGCTTGGTGTATTCTTGTCTTTGAAGACTGTAAACCATAGTTCACAAGTTAGCAGCTGAAGGTACAAAACACAGTGGTGATTATGGTGATGCTGTGGTACGTGTTCAGCATGCAAAGGGGGCCAGCTCAGAAGAAGACATAGCTGATAGCAGAGATGTCAGGATAAATTACGAAAGAAGAAGAAATTTGGGCGACAGAATGAAAAAATTGAGAGCCCCCTTTGCATTCCCCTGCCAGGACAGAGACTGACCTACCTCTACAGGCCTAAAATCTAGCATCCTACGGTTGTTGCTCCAGGGGCTCTGCTCCCCCAGGCTACCTCATCTGTGTCTGATCCATTCAGACTTTCAAAACCTAACGCTTTGTTTCATCACCATCTTGTAACTACTCGTTTCCCTGTTCTGCAATAAAGCGTGTTATTCGACTTCAACATCCATCACGACAGACGTGCGACTTCTGAGGCACAACAGGCGTAACTTGTAATCAGGGTCAGAGCACAACTAAACACGTGGTGTCCTGTAATTGCAGATGCTGACTCACACCTACCAGTGCTACGAGCCATTATAAGCAAACGTTCCCTCAGGACTTCCAAACCACTGGAAGGGGGTTTGAGGTTGAGCTGGACCCTGTGTACCCCATCTCAAGTGGCTTCAATCTACAGACTTTTGTGTCATGGGCCTGGCATGCATAAAAATTGCCAATCTACAACCTAAATAAACAGTGAAATGGGTTGACAATATTCACAAAACTCATTAACATCACATTCAAACAAAACTGCTTCATCCATTTGATTTTAATGGGCAAATGCAATCGTGCAGTAAATTTTGGGCTCAGAATGATTGGAATAAATTCTGTATGGAAATTGGGAAGCAGGTATTTGGGACAAATGGACAGGCAACTGGCTGGCTTGATATCTCAATAAATGTTACAATGTAGTAAACATCCACACACAGTGCGAGTAAATGGGACACAACATAAAAGTGATCTGACGTGTTCATCTCAAAGACTACATCATGATGTTCGACAGATTTACATGCAACACAAAAACTGACAAATGTTAAAGATGGTGAGGATATTATGTCAATGTAAAATTAAACTCACTTGGAAGGTTTATGACAACCTTTGAGCCTCTCCGCTGTCGAATGTTTCTTGTCAGGGTTTTAAAACGTGGATGTCCTGGAAAAATGGCTTCATCAGGAAGGAAAAGAGAACGTGACGCTCCACTTTCAGGAGTGGGAACTGTTGGAGGATCTGTAAAATCACGACAACCAAGCCTGCAAACAGAAGACATCCTGTTGATTGCAACATTTTTCAGAATAGGTTGTAAAATGGATTAAAAAACTTCGTTACACACGGCATAAATACGGGGAAAACTGCTTCTGTTTTCTTCTTGCAGTATTATAACAGCACATTCAAATTCTTAAGTATGACAGTTCCAATTCTGAAAATAAAATCCACCATGCCTTAATCATATTATTCATGTTAATTTATCTTCTATTATAAAATTAGCAAGTTCAGAATATTTTATGTCCTTTAGAAACCGTACACGATAAATATTGTCTTACCTTGGAAAACTTGTAACTGACATGACCACTTCTCCTGGATTCAACGATCTTGCAACTTCTTCTCTACGATATTTCATATTTGCTTCAACGATATTGAAATGTGCAAGCAATCCGCCATAGGGCTTGCCTGGAGTCCCTTCAATCATGTAAGCACCATATTCTGGCCTCCAGAGAGATTTGACAGATCTGAAACAAAATAGCAGCAGGGAGTGGGAATATGGCTGTTTATATTGGGTTTTGGAAATTAAACCCTGAAGATTCTCAGCGGACAACAAGACTGGAAAGACGTAATCCATACTGAAATAAACACATCCACTATTTACAAATTCTGAAAAGATTATGTCAGTTATCTTCCACAGACAACTTTAGTTTCCAACTACACAAACAACGTCACTTTTACGTCTTCTTTGAGTACCATACATCCATACAAGCACATCATATGCCACTTTAGCTCTGTGGTGGCACATTATACTCCTATGCAAGGGGTCGCAGGATTGAATCCTGGTCAAGGTTGAAATGTTTATTTCTTTCATGCAGCTGCCATGTGTTATTTAACATCATACAAAGAATTATTATATCAAAGCATTATATTTTTTAAAAAAATCTTTTACCATACATAACTGTATGGCACTGCTGCAAGTGGTGTCTGTGTCAATGCCACCAAAAAGTTTGGTTTTCACCCATATTCCCAGAACCAATTGTAGAAAACTTTCAGGTTAGTCCTCAATGGCACAATGTCCACACCAAATTTCATCCATTTCATTTGCCCAGCAGTTGTCAAACTGAACATGCGGCTAGACAGACTGGCATGACTAGCCCTATATGCATTCATTTCATACACATTGTGCACAGAACAAATAAGATAACTGTATAATGAATTAGAAAGGGTGTGGAAGCAAGTTGTCACATCCTATTTTGAAGTACTAGGATTTGACTGGAGGGACTGAAAAAAACCTCAGTCCAGACACCGGTCTCTAGCTTAAGATATTAACTTGGTATCTCTTGAATATGAAGTACATTCTAATTTTTTTAAGGCTAAACTTTAAATACAAGATCAGTTTCTTGAAACATGGCATTCCAGCAGGCACATTATATAAAACTTAAGTTATGCAATTCTTCAGGAATGTTTTCTATTTTCCTTACTGGAAATAAGACATTATCTGACAGATTGAACTGCAAAATACATACTAAGTAAAGATAAAGTTGTCACTGTGCTTATGTAAGGACTATGACACAAAGACATGTGAAAGAGTGGAGGTATTCTTAACCCCAGCACTATATGAAGGTGAATGATCAGCTTCCCAGGGAAAGCATTCCAGAACATACCGAATAGAAACTGGCTGGGCCCTAAAATCTGTCTCAGTACAGCAAAGAAAAATTAACCACATCTGCCAGAAATATAACTGCAACCACCCAGCCTACAGTCTAGTTGCTGTACCAACTAAGCCATCCTGGCTTCTATTAGCAATAGATATATCATAAAATCAGTGCATCCTAACATAAATCACAGACATGTATGTGAATCACATAACAAAATATGCAGCTCAAAATGCTACAGCACAGTAACAAATATTTGCACACACCAACCAAACTGCAGTGTTTGAGAGTATGACTGTTGAAAAATACCCTGCTGGCAAGGAAAACCCCCATAAATGCTAACTGACACAAAACAAAAATAAAATCCTTGTCGATTGTGGTCTTATGGTTTTTCGTGTGCCACATCTCAAACCTTGACGTACATTTTTATACCAAAACACACTCACAAAATTTAGGATATGCATACATAATTCGCCTAGTAAAAGGAAAATATCGGTAACTTACTGTGGACTCTTGACTTCTTTTTCCTGTAGAATATTTAAGACCTCAGATGCTCGAAGTGAAACTCTCGCTACCTTTTTTTCATGATCGAATTTCACCAGAATATATTCAACCTGTATAAATAAATAACTGTAATTGATTATTTCCATAATTTCATTTAATTTAATCTTCCTCAATTAAACAATAAAATTGCTTCTTACCTCGTCACCCCACTTAAGAACATCCCCTTGACGATCACGAAGACGTTTATACAAATTAATAAACTGCACTACACCATGTTGCCTTACATGGTCTGCTAAATCCTTGGTTTCTTCCCAACTTAGTGGACTACCTTCTGTCAGTAAACCCATGTCTTATTTATGGCTATAAAATTTATTCAAAATGTACTCGCCGACGAAACAACCGCTTAAACTATCCCTTCTCTCCTTCTAAATATTACACAATATATCTCAATGACACTCGCTTTAATGATAACACTAATCCTCCTCTCACTTTATAATCAGTCACTTCAATAATATGTACCGCGTTATCTACTCAGACGACGAGATATTTACAAATCACAGATCTTTCAACAACTACACATTATTTTATCGAAAAATATTTCAAAGTGCCTATCGCACTGCGCATTTATAACTACCGTAGTCAAATCAGCGTTGCATTGCGTAATTTCCCTCCACCACATACAACTCACGTAATGACTTGCAGATAGTAATTAAAAGTGCGTTCCTTCGCAAACCACCGACTACAGTTACAAGACTAATAAATTCACAATGCAACTCGGCCTCATATACCTCCAAAGTAATTCCAACTTTACCCCCTCCCCCTTCATAACATTAGTAGCAAGTCATTCTGTTCCAAGGACTCAATAATCACTTGTGCAATGGCAGTGAAATTTCTTCTCAACCCAAGATGGAAAGGGTTTACAGAGGCCTTACCTATCATTTATGACTACAAACTCATCTGACTGCTCCCAAACAAACCTGGTCACATCATGGTCCATAAAATTATACATTTTGTTTTTTAATGAAAGTCTACTGCTGTTTTAACATGAAAAGGGATGGAATTGGGGTCAAATAATTCAACCACATCATTCTTCAAGTGTATTTATGACAAACTGGTTCAAACAACACACACAGGTATCACTTTGCAAAACAACTGCTCACAACACTATGCAACTCAAAATTAAAAGTCTTCAATGATCCTTCTATGGGAGATAGGAGTTGAAGGAGACTGGATTTTGCTGGCCCAGGACAGGGTCCGGTGGAAGGCTTTGGTTAATTCGGTGATGAACCTTCGGGTTCGGTAAGCCATCTAGTTAGTTACTATTAGCAACAGCAGGAACTCACAAATTAATTGCCATGTTACAGTAGGTCACAACTGCATGGTAATAATGAACACGTAGCAGCGGTAGTAATGATCGTTATTTAGGTGGTTTGTACTGAAAGTAATGCGATTTAGATTCCAAATCTATTAATAAAAATTAACTTTGTATGATAGCTGATCAGCACAAAATGTAACAGAATGCATAGGAAATAATTTTTTCCACAAAATCAAACTGCCTTCACATGTCACATTAGCATTACCTTCTAAACAGTACTGCAACAACAGCAGCTATGAATTGATTACGGCCAAACATCTAAAATTATAGCTACACAAATATGTAACACGGCACAACATGCCTTATAAACCGCACAAAATTGACACGATTCATATGGATAAACATATCCACAAAACTATCGATGTACCACTTGTGATTCGCAGATGAAAATGCTGAAGTTTATCAAATAATACTGCGACAAGATCAAACATACTCGAAAACTGCCAGACCTACATTAAAGACCTTTTAACTTCTGAGTTACACAGTAAATTGGAAGCAAGTTGTAGTGAAAGTTTAGTCAAATAGACCGAAACCCATGTCATCATCTTCGCTTTCAGTGTCTTCTTTCTTCTCTTCCTTTTTGGACTCCACTGGAGCAGCAGCTGCAGCGGCCACTGGCGCCACTGTAGCAGCCGCCACAAATTTGGATGGATCCTGTAACAAACACGTTTCATCTGTAACAAATTCTGAAGGCTCCCGTGTTGTGTTCTGGGATTTGGAAGAGTGACGGGTTCGTCAAGCAGTCTCGGGTTTGGTCGTCACTGGTAGGACGATCAGCTAGGCTTAAAACTGAGATTATTATATGAGCAAATATCATCATCACAACGAGCAGTTTACAGCCGTCTGGCCATTTCTCGCATCCTAACCTCAGCTGACTTAAGGTTGTAGCAATAGCTGACTTCTTACTGGAGCCAATGTATCATCTGACATGGACTAAACAAGAGCTTTGAACCTGGAGTGAGGCAGTATCACGACTTGCTGTTGTGTATGTACAGATCAGCAAGGTACGTAACCTTGTAGAACATTTCCAACAACTTCAGGTGTCTTGCTGGACCTTGCCTAACACTATACCCTTTATAAATTATTATAACATAAATCAATATACAAGAATTAAACCAAACCTATACACAGCATATCAATAACATTCACAGACAACATAATAACCATACCCATGAACCAATAATGTTCATATACACTACCGGAAACAAACATTTCATTTGTTACATCCTGGATGACCACTGAGTTCTTAAATTACGCCTGGAATGGAAAACAGGGATTTGTAGCAAAACAAAAGTAAAATCAAGGAGCAGAAAGCCACATGCCAATGTTGCCACATCATTTTAAACTATTAAAGTGGAGGGACTGTACGGCGACAAAACGTTTATCATCAGTGCACCAGAAAAAACAAATAATTTTATATATATTTATTATCGCACACACACCTTGAGGAATTCCTTAATAGTCTGTGCCTCTTTGAACTCAACATCTGTAGCTGCAGCAATGGCCAGCAGGTTCTTAAAGCCATTGACTACACTGTGTGGAGCAGAAGCCAAGGTTGGGTAACTGATGGACAGGCATACTGCAGCTAGACGTGCCACACCCTGTAATCAGGTTACAGGAACTTCACACTAGAACATTCTTGTACCTATGAGACCGGGTCCACACATCCCACAGAATGAAAGAAAACATATCGTAAACACAGAAGGAATACCAAAAAATAGCTAGGAACTCCAGCAGTAAATGCGGAGAAAAGCGTATATTCAAATCTCATTGCCAGAGAACAGGACAAAATCATTTTAAAGAATAGCTAATAAATCCTGCAAAAAATTGTAACACTTACATTGTTAAAATGCATAAAGCAATCAGTCATTGTACTAGCATCAGTCTATGGTTAAAAGATTGCATTTTCAACTTTAAATAACAATCATGTTCGTAGGAAAATGTAGTTTTCTTTCAGTGCAAATGGCTTCTATTCATGTTATTGCAATACTTAACTGACCCTCCCCTTTTATACAGTTTCTGTTCAGACTGCACAAGCGTGCACATTTCAACAAAGCCACTGCCACGATGGTGGGTTGAGCCATTTCTGGCTCCAGCGGGTTACTCAGCAGCTTTAGGAAACACTTTGTCATCACAACAGGAAAACTGTACGCACGAGGCACAACGCCTTATACTCCAACTGAGTCATGAATGATGCAAGGTTCAAACACTGCTTAACTTTAATTTACCACATAAAACCATAATCTGTGATCAATAGTAATCTTAGGCTCAGGAAGTATATGACAAACATAAGTAAATGGTTTGCAGGTAACAAGCAGGCCCTGAATCAAGACAAAACAATACGACTTACAACAGGTGACTCACCACATCACGATTTAAGTATTTAAGAAATGTACACAGAAGAATCAGTAAATACAAAATTCCTGTGTTTGCAAGTTGATAACCACTAAAAATCTTACTGATAAGTGTAAAACAAGAAAATCGTACACAGATTAAGAGATCTTAGCTCTTTCATGCGAATGCATATTCTCATTAATCAACTTCACTGTAAATAACCAAGAATTTTTTTCAAACTAATTTTGCCACGTAACAATCAGATTCAACTCAACACAATTTATTTCCCAAATACAGACTTTCTTCTTGTCAAATTCTGCCAAATTTAAGAATATTAGGTAAGAATAAACAGCAGCCAAAATATTACTGTTCACACTTCATTTTACACGAATTTGCAAACTGTCAAGGTTCGTTAATCTCAATTACCTTCGCCTGGGAACAGAACAAAACACACAAATCTGAACGAACACATTAAGACAGTGCTGAAATCATAGTCAAAGAAACAAAAGACTGTTACCTCTGCGAACTTGACCCGCAGATCCTCTGGTTTGATATCTAAAATGGCGGGCTCAAATATTGTTCCCGAGTCATAGACCATTTGGACTAGCAAGCCATATGAGAAGGGCGAGATGTTCAACATGTTGAGCAGGGTGGCATCACTGGCACCAACTTTATCACCTTCTTTAAGGATGTGTACATCATTCTGTAATAGAACATATAACACACTGTCATGCTAGTGCCGGAAACAAATGTACATCCCACTCCGCGATTAGCGTTCGACACTTGTGAAAGTGACAATCATTTACACTTCAATAACAGTTCATTACAAAAGTCATTAACTGATGAAAATTACTGAAGAACGTCTACTCTGCTTCACATTATAAAAGGGGGGGGGGGGAACAACACGAAACTATGCAAGGCTTCGTCGAAAAGTCTGGTGAATGACATCACAATACGATGCGTGAGAAATGGAAATTGTAACAGGTGGCACAAGTGATAAGAAAACCTTACACACGTGTGTAGAG